>MU628469.1:0-123697 GCA_025688805.1 Aspergillus egyptiacus
TTTTTGCGATCTCTCAGGGTGATAAGAAGCTCCCAACCCTGAAGGAGCGGCTTCGCGAGCGAATGCAGGACAGTAAGGGAACAGAAGTTGTCAACCTACCGGACCAGGATCTTGTCGCTCTTTCAATATTCACAAAGATGTGGCATATCTGTTGACAAGTCCGCCTCCAACGAGCCGCAGGCGATTCAGTACACATTGCACTGGGAATGGACCGCGCCTTCTCCATGGCTTATCAGCGGGGTTGCTTGTGCCGGGGCAGAATAGCCCGATTTCCCTTCAATTCATTCCGAGACTCTTATATACGGCTGGCAGCAGCCACCGTGCCTCGCAGTGGTTCTAACCTTGTCTCGGCGGCCATACCAGTGTTCCTTTTTATACGAAACTGCTGTTGTCCGTGAGACGTGCTATCGTCGATACCCTTGCATCTTCCGCCTACCTACTTCCCCAATGGCAGCACACCATATCGGCAATGACCCAATGAACCAGTGGATCTATGATCCTTCCACAGGCATCATTGACCTCACGCGAAATGGCCCTGCCGAGACAGCTCTGACCGTACAAACAACGACGTACCCGACCCGCATCGACACCGCAAAGACCGCCATGGTCATCATCGACATGCAAAACTTCTTCCTACACCCTGCGCTGAGAGGATCCCAGTCTGCATCCGGCCTGGCTGCGGCTGAGGTCCTTCTCAGCACTATCCCCGCCGCTCGGGAGAAAGGCATCCGCATCCTCTGGGTGAACTGGGGTCTCACGGACGAAGAAGTGGCAGTAATTCCGCCGGCCATGATGAAGGCATTTACTATGCTGGGAACGCCACCGGCCGCTAGCCATGGGCGGGCCAAGACGGGAAAGAACCCAGCGCTATACCGGGGCCTGAACGTGGACCTCGGTGCGGTTGAGCTGGCGGATGGAAGGACCATCGAGGCTGGATGTGCCGTGATGCGGGGCACATGGAATGCGGCACTGTATGGCGCTCTAGATGCAGAGTATCGCAAGGGACTGGAGAAGGCAACGCGCCCAGACCTGTGGATTCACAAAAACCGCATGTCCGCGCTGTGGGGTTGCCAGACTGACCTGCAGGATACTCTAGAGGCAGAGGGAATCACGACCCTCCTGTTCGCCGGGGTGAATACGGACCAGTGTGTGGGGGGCACGCTGATGGATGCTTTTAGCAAGGGTTACGATTGCATCCTCTTAAAAGATGGCACAGCTACCACTTCGGCGCAGTGTGCAACGGAGGCGTGGGAGTGGAACAGCGCAAACACGTTTGGTTTTGTCACATCCTGCAATGCACTTTTAGGAGGCTGATACATGTAGCTACTAATGTACATGAGAGACTAGGTGTACTCTTTGAATGAAGTCGTATTCATAACATGGCTGAAATTCATGTCGGTTCCAAGCATGCTCGGCTTCATCCTCTCCTGGACCCGCCCAGAGCGCCAATGCGAGCACTGTCTTGTTAAACTCATTGGTGAGAAGATTATCTCTGCGAATTTCGGATACTCAGCCAAACTGCACCCGATTTCTCCAAATCCATCTTGGACTGTACGCAAGGTGGGCTTCGTTAGACTTTGACTTTTGACTCACTAGGCGATTTGTAGGTCCATGTACTTCTATTTTCACTATGATTGTACAATATTTTGCCGGCAACAACGATAATATTAATACTAATAATAATCATAAAGAGGAAATTGATCGCAAGGCGACTACTAGTATCACCTGCCGTGTTCAGGTTTAAAGAAGTTCGCAGAAAATGATTACAAAGATCTTCGCGAGAGAGATAAGAAGTTGGAGAATTGGGGTATGCGGAGATAAGGAGCGAGATGCCAAACCAGATCAACTCGATACTGCTCGCTGAAATGTCATGCACCGCGAGCAGATGACAATGCTCAGCTGTACCGATCTATATCGGTCTTGAGGGAGAAGCCTGGGTCGGGACGGCCCGGCTGAGAAGCAACTTTCCTGATCGGGGCCAACGCATGAGTAATACAGAAGATGGATTAGATAATAGACAATGGCCCAATCGGTGCTAGCAAGTGCTGCCTCGTTCGTGCGTTGGGGAGAAAGTCCCGGGATCCATCCTCGGCTGTGGGAACACGCCGTTCTGCAGCCTTCAAACGAGTTCTACCACGGAGGTCTCCGACATGTCGCCCCGTCCGCGGAAACTCCAGCGGATCTCCAAAGCTTGTGGGTCGATTCTCAGGGAGAGTGGTGGATGATCTGACCAAGGTCTCTAGGTGATTTCTGCCATCGCAGAAGCATCAAGTGCAGTAAGAACAATGGGTCCGGAGCCCCCTGTCAGAACTGCGAAGACTTTGGCGTCTCATGCACCTACAACCGTCCAGCTCGACGTCGAGGCGCCCAGAGACAAGGCATTGGCAATGCCAGCCCGTCGGCCAGGAATACGACGCAGGGGCTTCCCCCCGGTCACACAACGGTTTCCGCATCCTTGGAACCACCTGCCACTGTAACTCAGGCTCGTCCGACCGAAGCTTGGTCGGATGTGGTTAATGGCGCTCGTGTGGCCCCTGTTTCTGCTCGCATGGATGGCCCCCGACCCGATCCGTGGAAGGCACTCGCCGTTGCTTGCCAGACCACCATCCGGGACCTGGCCCAGGTGTACCTCGAGATCGTATATCCCATGTACGCAGCCCTTGATTGGTAGACGCCGAACTTGAATCTAACGAGGTTTGTCCCCGACTGATAGATTTCCGCTCTTTCACTGGCCGTCCTTTTCGAGGGCTTTGGATAATCTGGAGTACCTGCGGGACGATGGCCTGTTTGCTTCCACAATGGCGATGTGTGCGCTGACCTCTGCCCGTGCTCGTGATGGTGCATTGTATTCCGGCCACTGGAGCCCTGGGCAGTTGGCAAATCCCCCGGCTGAAGTCTTCTGGGCGGCTGCGAAGGCGTCCATTCCTCGAGACTTGGCCCAGGCCCGCGACACCGAATACATGAGGGCGTGCGCCATTTTGAGCATTGCCAGCATACAGACCGGCCAAATCCAGGACATGCAGCAATACCTCGGGATCTATCATGCTATCGCCGGAATGGACGGACTTCACGACGAAGAGTTGTGGCCCAAGGACTTGGATCCCGTTGTTGTTGAAGTGCGGCGACGATTGGTATGCTTGCCATTGGTGCACAATTACTATGCTAACTCTCGTAGTTCTGGTCCCTTTACACACTGGACGTGTATTCGTCGATTGTCTGGGGTCGAGTCGTTCGCCATCGCGAGGCTCAGTCTAATGTCCGGTATCCAGGCCAGGTCAAAGACGACTTCATATCCCTCAATGATCAAGGCGATTCACCGTCAAATGTGACCCCTGGCGGCAGAAATTCAGTGGACTGGATATGTGGCTGGAATTTTACCACCGACTTGTATCGCATCCTTGAACATGCAGTTGACACACAACGGCGATTCGCCCAATTAGAGAACGGGTTAACTGACGTGTGGGCATTATTTCGCCCAGCGCAGACGGCTGGATCATGGTTGATGGACCATGTCCTCTCCATGTATGAAGCGCTTCCGCGTCAGTTCCGGGAAACTCGACCAGTGAAGTGTGTCTTAGCCCACGACATCTTCGGCTTCCAATCGGCGAATATTCAAGCGACCCTACAGTTACTTCGGATGGTTCTCTCCTCTAGCGAAGATCACGATGTGAATGGGAAGTGTGACATCGCCGGACACGTGCTCAATGTCTTTTCCACGGTGCCCATTGAGTACCTGAAGGCAATCAGCTCTCCATTGGTATGTCTGTTCATACTCAGTCTAAATGTATTTTAGCGGTTGCCTGATCTTTTCTAGCTACACCACTTAGCCGGGATTGGATACATTCTCGGGTCTGTCATGGAAGGAACTCTATCGGAGATGTCATATCAACGTGTTCGTACGCTACTGTATGCATGAACCCATGGAAGCCTTTATCATGTCGAACGACTGAACTGACTCTGTAGGTTGGAAATGGCCGACCTCCTCCATCGATTAGAATCTGGGTTCCGTCGTTCCACCGGTACCAGTGAGCGACTCAGAGCCCAAGTTAGTCGGATTGACGACTATATGCGCACCCAAAGTACAAATACTCCCCCTTCTCTACCAGGACCGCCTTCAATCCTCGATCCAGAACTCCCACAAGGTGAGCTGGTCTCAGTCCATTCGAACACCGTCGCACCCATACAAGCTCCCATCTCCGGAACCGACGAGTCGATTGCCAACTTTCAGTTACCACCCGAGCTGCTAGACGACTGGCCATGGCCCTTCGATACCAGTCTTTCCGAAGGAATATGTTCCCTACCCTTCATCAAATGAATTTGGCCACGCCCAGCATGGAGGCACAAATCTTACTTGGCGAAGACGGCGTGTACGCGAACCTGCTACCAAACAAAAGCAGTCTGGTAGTTGTGGTTAACGCTGGATGGCGTTGCACGGTACGAGCCCCCATGGCTGGATGTGACCCATTAAACCGCCAAAGAAAAATCTGCAAAAAAGTCCTGCCACGTCGTAGGGAAGTAGAAGAGGCTGAGGCCTGGGAAGTCCCACTCGCTTACGAATTGCTCCGGCACGAACGAGGTCAGCTCCGTCTGCGCATCGAATAGCTCCCAAAACGGCCCCGTATCCTCGCCATTGCCGCTGGCCCCCAATCCACTTTCTTGCAAGGTCCGACCATATTTCTCAATACTCAGCCGAAGAATTTGCAGGTAGACGTTGCCGTTACTGGCGGAATTGGTGGTGGAGACGCTCTTCGTCAGTTCTTCGAGGAGTCTATTTCCGTGAAAAAGCAGTTCCTGGTGCTCCGCTTGGCCCTCTGGTAGGAGACGCGATAATTTCAGAAGCAGGAGGAAACAAAAAGCGCATTTCGCCCAAACAAAGTCCATCGCATACTTTAGCTTGGCAAGGTAGCTGCCCGGTTCAATGGTGATGAGGCTGAGGTGTTTGCGGGCGCTGGCCTTGGCCATGACCAGGATCTTCCTTTCGATGGGTGACATTGCCCTGGGTCTATTAGCTCGGCGATCCTCGGAGGCGAACATGTTGTATATCGTAGATACGAACGCGACGTTTTCGACGCCCATTGACCTCAGGGCTTTGCAATGCAGCATCATTTCCCCCCAGCATTTCTGAACACGGAGGGCGGCCAGCAATGGCACTCGTTCCTCGTCTTCCCTGGAGAGGGTGCTTTCTACCAGGCGTCAGACCTACTTCACTCGATTTTGTTTAGACTCGTACCTATGATACGTTGCCATTCACTGGCCCAGTCAGCATTGTGGATCCTTCCCGTGGACTGCGACGACTCACTCAAACCAGAGATCGAGATCCAGCTTAGCCTCTTGTACGAAAGCAGCTATATCTGTACGAGTCATGGATGCCTTGGCCCCCAAAGTTTCATTGATATGCACTGTACGCGGGTTAGTAAGCTGTAGATGGGCGTATTCCGATGATTATTGACCTCGTATAACATTCAACTGGGAAGTGTTAGTGCAGTGCTACACGGTTGGGGAAAGCCATACCTCAACCTGAGAAAAGAGCCGGAGATCTAGAACGGTCGCAGAAGGATGATGGAGCAGTTTGCGGCATCGTCGCGGGTTCCCCGTCATTCGAATACCTGGAGGCTTCCCTCCGTCCAAGCTGAATCTACAGACGGTTAGCCTTGAGAGGTACCATTTCTTTTGACCGGCAGTTACATATGCTCCAAGACCAAAAGCCCGAACCATGTCCTGGATTTCCGCATCAGCCCGATTTCGTGCTCTGTGGAACCCGGTATTTCGGATGTGCCCTCCAAATCTCTCATCGTCAATCGTTCGGTTAGGTCTTCAAATGCTTCATCCAGGCCTAGATCAAGGGCCATGCGGGTTGCAAACGATAGGATCAGAGAACGCTCGGCGGAATAGCACGCGATGACCAGGAGGGCTTGGACAGACTCAAGGCAGTACAGTGATTGGTTTTGGATTACGACGTTGATCCATTTCTTGATTTCGGTTTGCAGGAGATCGGAGAGTTGGGGTCCCGATTCTAGGGATGTCAGTCTGAATGGAGATACTCGACCGTGGGCGATAGGTGCATACTCGTCTCCACGCGACTCCCTATCGTACACATCGCATTCAGTAAGATGCTGCTTCGACGGCGAACAGAATCAAAGGTATCATGTTTGGGATCAAAAACCGGTATGTATCTGTCCTGCACCGTCATTTCCTGTCAGCGTTATACTGGGAAGAGCTTATGTCTCAACATACGCAACCCTGGAAAAACCTGAACACGACGTTAGAGTTGACGTGGTGCAACGATCGAGAACGTACGTCGTAAAGCACTCCACCGCATGTTCCAGCGTAATCAATCCCCTGCTGATGAAGTCCGAGATTGGCTCTTCTCTGATCTCAAACCCCGACCGCCGCTTCTTCGCGGGATGTTGAGGCTGCTCTGCACGGGCCTGGATCTGCTGTGGTGGCAATTCGCGCTGGAGATAGGCTAACGTTTGACTGGCTCCGATGAGCTCTGCGGTCTCTGTCGTAATCCGCGCTTGCATTGAGATCTGGCTCTCCGATAGTGGATCGACCGTTGTCACTGGATTGGACTGTGGCCGCAGTTGAGTACGAAGCATCTGCTTCATATCCGCGAGTTGTCCCCGGAGATGTTGGATCTCGGACTCGAAATTATCCAAACGTCTGAATTCTTTAGCATATGGGGTGTCAAAAGGCAGCTGGTACTGACTCTGTCACCGGATCTTTCGGGACCTCAAAGAAGACGCATTGCTTCTTCAGTTTGTCGCATCTTTAAACGTCAGCGACAACTCAGCTATGTCGGGGACAGTGGTAGTACCGTGTACATGGCCTCTTTCCATCACATTTTACCTGAGGAAGTCAGGAGATACCCAGTCGGCTTTTGGCCGATGTGACATACCTTGGATTGTCGACACGAGCTGCAAGCTTTCTATCCAGCGTAAGTCAGTGACTTGCTTCTGGAGAAACGAAGACTCACTGGGATGCGTTTCATAGAGGGCGGCACTGCCATGATATACGAGCGCTCGGACATAGTGATTGAGGTCTGAGGTAGAAACGCAGATGGATTAAACGCAACAGCCGACCAAAGAAGAACCGCCGGGGCGGGGTCGGAAACTCGGAATATCCCCGGCTCGCTTACTGAATCACAGTTCTAGTACCAAGTGTGCTTGGCTGGCTGGGGCATACACTGTTATATATTGGGAGATCTTTCTATCACTCTCCGGGTTGCAGATGGCAACTGGCAAGCAAGCGGTATGATGAACTACACTACACTATCCTTGCCGTGGATGCTCCCATTCTAATACACGTACACAAAGTCCTCGTTCTCAAAGTCTGTGAGATCCTTGAACGCATTGTCTTCCTCCGCCGTCTGCTCGCCGTCATTTTTGTCCACTTCAGGCTCGCCGACTGCTTGCATGGAACGATCAATTACCTTGGCGGGTTTGCCCATGGCCACTCGTCTCCTCTCGTGCTGTTTATTAAGGTAGAAGATATACGCAAGGTTGAGCCTAGAGAGTGTCAGTATGGCTGTCGCCAGATGGAGAGAGTGACTTACGCGCACAGCAAGACGAGGACACAGAACATGGCGAGGCTGTTTTGTCAGATAAGACGATGTAAGACAGAGTGAATGAACTTACTTCGAAAGGAGACCGCGACGGTAGCCGGGCGCTTCTTCAGTAGTGTACAGGTTTGGACCGACCACCTAGCCAGCGGTCAGCATGACTTCTAGAATAGTGCCGTTCTACATACGTTACCAGCGCACTGCCCTACAAGCAGAATACCGTTGGTGACCTTTTTCTTCGTCTCCCCGGCCGTGTTTCCGGCGGCCCAGGAGTAGACCATCGGTGCTGCAGAGGTTAGTTGTACTCACATCGGATCTGAGCCGCACCTACTGATAGCTGGATAAACCGAGATCTGAATGGTTAGCCGCGTCTAACAGATCGCATGCGGACTACCTACGATATAGTAGCCGGCAAGCAACGGGCCCTTATGTGCGTCCCCACGCGGGATCTCCAGCAGCATCACGCAACCCGCAATGGCAGGCAGGCAAAGCAGCGCGACCACTCCTCCCTTCGTCTTATACCTAGTTGCCAGCCAGGCACCTCCGAGGGTAGCGATGAGCTGAATCGCACCGAAAGGCATATTAAACAGCATTGTATTCAATTCGTCAAAGCCGAAGGACTCGATAATCAGCGGTCCGAAGGTGGTAATCCCGCCGCTGGGTATTCTGGACTGTCTTAGTGGTGCCCTCTTCACGGAAACTGGGAACGTACGAGATCGAGAACATCAGTGCAAACCAGAAGAAGGACTTTAGGTCCAAGAAGGCCTCCTTCACGTGGGCCCATTTCCACTCATGTGTTTCGAGACCTTGTTGGTTCATTCGCAGTCTACATCTGGTCAGGTAGTTATCTCTTCGCAGCAGTTCGGGACAAACCGTTCAATTGCTAAGAGCTTGTCTTGCTGACCGAGGAAGTTCGACTGCATTGGGGAGTCTGGCAGGAAAAACCTACAGGTCGTCAGTCTTGGTCGACTTTTTTAATGGGTCTACCTTACAGGACAACAAAGGCGAAACCAACAGTGATCAGGCCAAAGAAGAGGAAGATTATCTAATTTCTGTTAGCATTGAGCATGTTAACCGGGTAATAAGCTTACCTGGTATGGGGCGAGATGGGAATCGATATGGCCGAGGCCAAAGGCTATAAGACTGCCGAACTGTCCGCTCTCAGTATATCAACAGTTAGGGTCTCAGGAAGGAAATCCTTACCATATTGACCACTCCGTTCATGGCGTACCAAGAACTCAGTCGCATCGGTTGTTCACGGCGACGGTACCACATCTGGGTTATGGCGATAAACGCAGGGGCTGTTGGCCATTAGCACCGGACCTGGGTATCTGCAGAGAGGGTCTGGAGAACTCACGGATTCCCGCTTCAAAAAGGCCCAGGAAAATTCGACAAGCCAACAAGCCCCCAAAGGTGTTTGCTGGAGTCATGCAGGTAAGCGAGATGCCCCAAAAGAACACCATGACGGCCAGGATCTTCCCCAGCCGGATCTTGACAAGGATATAGGCGATGGCAGGCTGAGCCACCAACTGGACGAGATAGATGCTGGATCCAAGCCAGGAGTACTCCTGACCTTGGAGGTTGGCATCCTGGATCAGGCCGAAGACAGACGCGTAGGAGAGAGTTGACTTGTCAAGCTGCTGGAGGAAGTAGATGCCCAGGAGGATAGGCAACAGCCGTAGATCGATCCGTCTGAGGACTCGTTTATTGTTCTCAGGTGTGAGGATTGTCGAGTTTCCCGCGTCCTCGACCAGCTCGAGAGCCCTGTCTTTGTGTCTTTCGGGTCCCGGCTGCCCAGCCTCGGGTGGAGGGGCAAACTCGATACGTTCATCCGAACTTGCTTTTGCCATAGGGGCAGCCATTCCTGACATGGTGAGTTTGAAGCCAGGTTCTATCTGCGAGGAGTCAAGAGAGTCTGAGTTTATTGTGGCAAAGATGTGGGGCGAGAATAGGCCAAGTCAACCGTTGAGATACAGAGCACTGAAGTGCATACTCCGGTGATATCTACCCTCCAGGATTTGAAATGATGGGGGCGGCTGGTTTTATCTGTGGCCGGGATTGCAGTAACATGGGGATAGGCTCGAGAAACCGGGGCACCCCGCGGGGAAGCAGGATCCCCCCGTGCGGACGAAAAGTGTCAAGTCCGACGGTTGAAAGGCCATTGATCGTGTCCTCAACCACCTTTCCCGAGTGGAGAAAGCCAGATTCGGTAGACAAGGACGCGGTGGAGCAGGAGGATGACTGTCGCCGGAAGATCTCCGAGGCTGGTTCCACTGGCATCCTGCCCATGGGGAAGGCAATTGCGGAGACGCCTTGATGAACGTCGGTTCTCGGTCTCCAACACCGATCCTGGTCATCTTTGTTCTCATTGTCATGCCCTTGGTACATGTCGGGGATATTCCCGAAATCCGACCCCAGTGGACCCATCACAAACAGAACCCCTCGGTACGCCCATCATTCAGATATGAAGGTGACATCAGCTATGCTTCAAATACAGCTTTGTCGCCGCCCGAATCGGCACAGTCCTGCACACAAGCACACTGCTTTCAACCATGCCTCAGAAAGAGTACTTGCCCAAGGGATACCAAGAGATCGAGTCTCAGGACTCAAGTCTGACGCTCTTTCTGCACTCCAAGGGCCCGAAACGATCGTTCGACTTTTCATTCGAACCTATCCGGGAGAATCTCTTTCGCGTTACCTTTACTTCGCCCGACCATCCTCTTCCTCCTTACCCCAGCGTTACCAAGCCGGAAACAGAACTGAGCGGCGTCGAAGTCTTGACAAGCAGTGGAACGTTGCAGAAAGACATCGTGGTCGGTGATGTTAAAGCCTCGGTCAATTGGGAGAATACCCCAGTCCTTTCCTTATCATGGAAGGGCGACAAAAAGCCCCTGCATAAGGACCTTGCCCTGCGCTCGTATGTCGCAGATGGCGATGGCATTGCCAACTACACCGAGCATGACCGAAATGCCCTTCATGTTGGACTAGGCGAGAAGGCAGCTCCAATGGATCTCACTAATCGCCATTTCCAGCTCTCCGCCACAGACAGCTTCGGGTACGATGTCTACAACACTGATCCGCTCTACAAGCACATTCCGCTCCTGATCAAGGCTACCTCGAACGGATGCGTTGCGATCTTTTCCACCACCCACGGCCGAGGAAGTTGGTCTGTCGGCTCCGAGGTCGATGGTCTGTGGGGACACTTCAAGGTCTACCGTCAAGACTTTGGTGGTCTTGAGCAATACCTGATTGTTGGAAAAACCCTGAAGGATGTGGTCAAGTCATATGCTGAGCTCGTTGGCTTTCCTCTGCTCGTCCCCCGCTGGGCCTATGGATACATCTCCGGTGGATACAAATACAGCGCAATGGATAATCCACCTGCCAACCAAGCTTTGATGGAGTTTGCCGACAAACTGAAGGAGCATGATATCCCCTGCTCTGCACACCAGATGAGCTCCGGATACTCCATTGCAGAGGTCGAGCCCAAGGTCCGTACGGTCTTTACGTGGAATCGCTACCGATTCCCAGACCCGGAGAAGTGGATCAAGCAGTACCATGACCGGGGGATCAGACTCCTGACCAACATCAAGCCTTTCCTCCTCGCGTCGCACCCCGACTTTCAGAAGCTGCTTGACAGCAAGGGCT
Organism: Aspergillus egyptiacus; assembly: GCA_025688805.1. NCBI lineage: Eukaryota > Fungi > Ascomycota > Eurotiomycetes > Eurotiales > Aspergillaceae > Aspergillus > Aspergillus egyptiacus. The sequence continues at coordinate 11,207 of MU628469.1, forward strand.
TCTTTAAGGACCCGGAGACCGGTGACCCGGGCTACATGCGCCTATGGAGTTCAGGAGGTGCTACCGGAGGCGACGGCTGCCACATCGACTTCACCTCTGCGGCGGCGTTCAAGTGGTGGTACGACGGAGTCCAGTTCCTCAAGCGCTCCGGTATAGATGGCATGTGGAACGACAACAACGAGTATACTCTGCCCAGCGACGACTGGCGGGTGGCCCTTGACGAGCCGACAGTGTCCGATGCAGCCAAGAAACAAACCAAGGATAACACGGTCGGACTCTGGGGTCGCGCCATGCACACGGAGCTTATGGGCAAGGCGTCGCACGATGCGCTTCGTGACCTGGAGCCGAATGTTCGGCCATTCGTCCTGACACGCAGTGCCACGGCGGGTACCATGCGATACGCTGCCAGTACTTGGAGCGGAGATAATGTTACCAGCTGGGAAGGCATGAAAGGTGCCAATGCGTTGTCTCTTAATTCCGCCATGTCTCTTCTTCAGGTGAGTCAGTCTCCTGCTGGGCGAAAAAGCACGGACTAACTCGCTGTAGTGTGAGGGACATGACATTGGAGGTTTTGAAGGTATGGTATCTCGACTGACTTCCGCGATGGACATGACTGACAGCCGCCTAGGACCTCAACCCTCTCCTGAGCTCCTCCTCCGATGGGTACAGCTTGGAATCCACTCCCCTCGGTTTGCCATCAACTGTTTCAAGACCTCCCCAGACAACAGCACCGTCGGCGAGGTGATCGAGCCCTGGATGTACCCCGAGGTCACTCCGCAGATCCGCGCCACCATCAAGCGACGGTACGAAATGCTCCCCTACCTCTACAACCTCGGTCTCGAAAGCCACTTCTACGCCTCACCACCCCAGCGCTGGGTCGGCTGGGGCTACGAGTCGGACCCGGAAGTCTGGACCAACGCGCTCAAGCGCGGTGAGGAGCAATTCTGGCTCGGAGAGACCATCCTAGTTGGCGGCGTGTACGAGCCAGGCGTCATGGTCGGGAAGGTCTACCTGCCGCGGAAGGCAAACAACCAGTTTGACTACGGATTCGTCAACCTGAACGCGCCATACACTTACTACGCCTCGGGCCAGTGGGTCGAGGTGCCGTCTGAATGGAAGACGAGCATTCCCTTGCTCGCTCGCCTTGGCGGTGCGATCCCCGTTGGCAAGTCCGTCCAGACTAGAGTTCCCGGCGACGAAACTGAGGCGGCCCTGGCCGTGAAGGAACTGGACGACTATCGTGGCGTTGAGATTTTCCCGCCCCGGGCTAGCTCACACGGTACCGTTTTCACCAACAGCTGGATGGAGGACGATGGAATTTCGATTGAGCCCAAGGTGTCCAGGTACACGATCACATACGAGTCGACCGACGACCGGATTATAATTGGATTTACGAGAGATGAAAAGAGCGGATTTGTTCCAGCGTGGAAGGATCTTGACATTATCCTGCATAACGGCGATACGAGGCGCGTTATCTCAGATGTCGGGAAGACGGTGGAATACAAGGGGACGGATGAACGTGGTCGTGAGGTGTACACTCTTAAGTACTAGATGCCCTCGCGGAATATATGCGGTATGGCATGAAGGACGAGCGCTCACTGGGCATGTGGCATTAGATTAGACAATTGAAAATCACTTTTGACAGCTAAGACTACCTGGTCAGTACTTATATAATGGGGTTCGGTAGCCATCCGATGATATGACCCATGTTTACCTCTCTCAGTCAACAGGTACGAATATTCCTTGTCTAAATATGTCTTCCCTATGAGTTTCTAGAAAGGACTCCGATAGTTTCTAAACACACTGAGCGGCAGCGCGCCTTGAAGAATATTCTCCAGCAAGGTCCCATAATCCCAGCCCATGGCCGATGCCGCAATGGCCGTTAGACTCGCCTGATCCTCCCGCCCCGGCCGACCAGGACCGGTCATATTCTATATACCACATGAATAATCCTCCATCTACAACTGAGAAGGTAGGGAACTCACTGGCTTCATATTGATATCAAACAACGCAAAGTCCGACCCGTGACTGAACCGCCGGATATCAATCCGAATAGGAGCCGTAGCACCGATGAGGCTCGCCACCTTCTCACACTGTCGCATTGCCTTTGCATACGCCGGATCCTGGAGCTCGTCCTCGCTGACGACCCGGGAGTTGGCAGTAACTGCCACGACGCCATTGTACGGCGCAACGCCGTCCGCGTGGTTAAACCGGGTGACGGGGGTCAGACTCCAATGATGAGGCTTTGTCGGCGTCGGAGGCATGACGGTGATGGTTGCCTCTTCTCCGGCGAGAAACTCCTCCAGCATGACGAGGGGTGATTCCGCAAGGAGCATCTCGACGTGTTGCTTTAGCTCGGATTCGGTGTGGCACACTCTCACCCCGTGGCTGCCTCGGCCACGGACGGGTTTACCGACGATCGGATACCGGTTGATCTGCGGGATGACCTGATTGATACTCTCTGACTCCACAAGCCAGGACTGAGGTAATGTGAATCCGCCCCGGTGGCGGAGTTGGCCGTTCAGATACGCCTTGTCGTCGAATTTCTCCACGAGAGCAGGCGGCTGGCCAACAACATGGATCTCCGATGCTAGGGGGGTTAGTTTAGATGAGGTCTGAAGCGGATGAGAAGCGAAGAGGATTGTATTCGCCCAGAGATGGGTCGCGCCCTGCTGGATGGCAGAATATATGCCGTCCTCTGTGTCCGGGAAAGCCCAGCCTTGGTGCGCGGAGACCGAGGCAGAGGGGTCGGATTTGAGCACGCGGGTGCCTTTCTGCTGTAGTGTGTATGCGATGTCTGCGCCGGAGTCTTGGTAGCCTAGAGCAGTTATTTAATTGAGGTTATTCGTTCTCAGGGTGTGTATGGCTGGCTACCTCCGGGTTTCTTGGGCTTTCTAACGCCATTGATGACCGGCGGGTTCAGGGCTTGGTAGAGAACGGCGACGGCCGGGGTGTTGGAGCTGAGGGGTCGGGTATGCTGGATCATCTTTTTCCAGATGATTGAGTTGCTGGAATATCTACACCTGGATGTAAACATGGCGCTGGATCTGTAGATAGTCAGGAGTAGACGGGAGGGAAGTGGCACTGATATTTATGTATGGAACTGGATCCTCCGATCATCGGCTGCTTTCCGAATCAAAGCTTCACGAGTCAAGCATTTCTTCTCCACTGCGTAGCAGGCCGGGCCCACTTCCCTATCCTGCCGAGAAGATACAGTCTGTAGATGATTGTACTGTCATTAGAGAAGTCGGAATAAATTCGAGTTACTGAGTACTAACTGACTACTCTCAATCTCACCAAGAGCCCTAACCTGTCCTAACCAACCCGCCAGCCATCAACAATCAACAACTGTCCTTCTTCACTACAACATTCCAGTTCGCCGTGTGAAAGGCCCGTCCAGCAACCTTGCGGTAGGCAAACGCCCCGCCGCTGATCTCGCTGCACTCCAGCAGCACCGCCATGGCTCCGTCCGCGATCGCTCCATACCCATCAATCAGGTACTTGGTATACGGTTCCTATCCAGTATTAGCCATTGTAGCCACTATAGCCATTGTCCAGGGAAGAACAAAAAAGAATCAAGGATACCTACATCATTCCACCAATAAACCGCCCCATCCTCCTCACAGCTAACGCGCTGACAAGCATTCGGCCCGGGTCCATTCTTCGGATGCCCCTCCAAGGCCCGGACCTGATTGACAACCTTCTGCGCAACCATGTACGGCACCTTGCCGAAATCCCCTTCACACTCGATATGATCGAGGTTGAAGTCCTGTGCCAGGCGTTTGTGGAGTTCGGCAGCCGGTTCGGACTCGCGGTGCGCCTGCTTCTGCTGCACGAAGGCGTCGTAGTCCGGGTTCGCGGCCAGGGCCTGCTTGCGCATCTGCTGGACCGTGCCGCGCGCGAGGATGGTCTTGTTGGGGGCGACTTCGATTTCCCATTCGGGTTCGGAGATGCTGTAGCCGGGGATTGGTGGGTAAGGGACTAGGGCGTGGGTCTGGGTGTTGTTAGTATTGTATTACGTGTATATGTTAAGCGGCATTCGGGTGGTTTGAGAGTGCGTACCAGGGTGGCCATGGCGGCGAGAATGAAAGGAACAGTCGTGAGCTTCATGGTATCACTTGTCACTTTGCAGGCAATTGACCGTGGTATTCAGGCAAGGATTGAATGAAGAAGCTGCTGATTGTGGAAAGTATATTACCATCCTCGCCAAAGTAAATCGATAGATAGACACGGCATATTTATACCACTGCATCGGCAACCCGAGTCACCAGCCCCAACACTCCCTCCGAAGCCCAAACAATGAACCCGAAACCGGGGTCCCCATGTGCTCTGTGCATGGCTTTGTGGCGAGCGACTTACGTTCTTTATACCTAGTTCCGAATAAGGTTGTCAATAAGCTTCTCTCAATAGCACTATTGAGGCTGTCAGTTTGAAATCCGGGTGCTTGTGCATTAGTCTGTGCTATTTCGGGGGATCACCAGCAGCATGGACCGGTTCCTGGATAAAGACTCGGTTACACGGGTGCTTGATTTGGATAAGATGTGGCTGATGATGGGTCTTGGTTTAAAGGAGTCTGGGTGACATGCATGGTTGATTAGTGTCATCTGTCTAGAGTAAGAGTGCGATAGAAGAGAACTAGGGTCTGTCAATAAGGGTTGCAGTTCTTGGTATCAGATGAGATCGAATGATATGCTTATAATTTTCTGGCCGAGCTGCTACCTATTGAGTGTCAATCACTCCAAGCAAAAGTATTCTTTCCTCCTTGGCGATGTCTATACTCCTAGGGTTGGATGGCCGCAAATGGGATGAAAATAAACTCAGTCTCTTGTTTTATGTATCATAACGCTACATCCGTCTCTATGGACCTGAAGCTAAATCAGAATTACAACTGGTCTACCAGACCTCGAATCATTCAGTGACCATTGCCAGCCCTAACCTACCCATCCCTGTCCGTCGTTCCTGACATGGGCGTCAAATGGAGGCACAACAGATGATACTATCCGACTCATGGAGTAAAGAACGGCCAGTCTGCCCAGATGAGCCCATACACTGGCAGGATTTCCGACCGTCGACCGTGTGCTGGTTGGCGGATGCATGGGACTAGTACTAGCGAGGAAGAGCTGAACTAAGGTACTAGTAAGAACGGCTTGTCCATAAAAGGCTGCCAGGCCCGCCCCTAGGCAGGGTTAATAAATCGATCCATTTCAAATGAGCTGGTCCCTTCTTGAAGATGTCAGTTGTCGAGATTCAGTCTATCACGGTTTCCGATCCTGAGCGTTCCGGGGTATTAAGTTCCACACGATAATCAGCGCGAGAAAGCTCACCATGCCGCACTCTCGCTCTATTCTCCCAAACCTATATTATTGCTTTGCGCCTCAGTGATCTCGGACCCCGCATCTTGGCCCCCAAGAACACGAGCGAGACTATCAGGGCGGGCGGAGATTCGTCGGGGCTGGCCAGGGTTGCATCCAATCTCACGCTGTAAGCTGATATGACCTTTCTAGCCTAAGTGGCTGGGCACAGCCATCTGAACTCAATTATCGCTTATATTAATTGCCATGGGTGACGTGAGGGAAGGATACGTGGTGTTTTACTTCGGCTCTGCTGAGCCTTGAGAACCCCCTTCGACAATCTGGCAGTATCTCTCACCAGCGATGACCTGATTTACATTCTGTGGGAGGGACAGAGATTTATCTCACCATTTCGACCCTCAGTGTATTCTTGCGACCGGCAACGGCGATCAGACGCGCTGGAAGAATGCCTGGAGACGATGTGGAAAAATTCCCCGCGTTCGAGCCGGTGGAATGGCGACCAAGAGGCAAGAAGAGAAGTCGACGGGGGATTGTCTTGCAATTAGTGTTCGTCGCGCTCGGAATATGGGCAATCTACACTCTGGTACTAGGTGATGACATATCCTCGCCGAGGGCGGACAACTTGATTCAGGACGAAGTGCCGATGCCAGAAGCTACGGTTGATGCGGTCGAGCCGCACCCCGCATCAGAGATATTCAGCAAAGACGAGGTAATATTAGATGCGGCGACTGAGACAGAGGAACCATTAACAGCAGACCCGGATGACGCGCCTGCATGGCCGCAAACCGACCTAGCAACCGCTCTACGCCAACTATTCTCCGTAATTCCCGACGAATGGCAGACACAGACCCTGCTACATCCGATCAAGACGACCGGCGAGGAACGACTAAAGGAACTCGGCCTGCGAACTCGATACTTCAAGAGACTGTTCGCGGCCTGGGAGACAGTGCATTTGGTGTCGAACGCAGACGGAACAGGGCTATACATCCGCGACGACGTGATCCAGTACTTGAAACGCCATCCACAAGTCGCAGCCGACCTTGACATGACGACGACAGAGGTCATTCACTCATACGAGGCCTATCGCTCTGTCATCACCGAGCTGGCGACTCTCTTGTTTCCCTGGATCGCCCCATACTACCCGGACCACATGCACCTCCACTCGCAATTCTACCGCGCCGGCAAAGGCATCGTCTTTACGGCGGGCGATAAGCAGGCTCCGTTTCTGTTAACATCCATCCCCAGCATCCGCCACCTAGGCTGCAACCTCCCCATCGAGGTCATGTATCTCGGCGACCGCGACCTCAGCGAGAGCGTGCGAAGCCAACTCGAAGCCCTCCCCGGGGTGACCACACGCGACATAAGTCAGATGGTAAACGACCGCGGCTGGACCCTCGCCGGCTGGGCCGCCAAACCATTCGCCATCCTGCTATCCAGTTTCCGAGAGGCCATCTTCATCGACGCCGACTCGCTGTTCTTCCAGAACCCGGAGGGCTTATTCACCGACGAAGCGTATCTCGAGACGGGGGCCCTGTTCTTCAAAGACCGGCTGATCCTCCCGCAGTCAAAGCGGAAATGGCTGCAGGATATCCTCCCAAAGCCGATCTCCCCGAAAGTCATGGAGAGTCGGCCCTGGACCGGCGAGAGCGGCCACATGCAGGAGTCGGGGGTGGTTGTCGTCGATAAATGGAGACATTTCGTTGCGTTGCTTTTAGTGAGCAGGATGAACGGGCCGGATCGCGACGGGAATAAAGCGCATCAGATTGTCGGTGTATATGATATGGTCTACGGTAGGCAACCTGGCTCCCGCCCAACACTTGGAACCAGTACTGACAAGGACAGGCGACAAAGAAACCTTCTGGCTAGGCTGGGAGCTCGTCGGCGACCTGGACTATGCCTTCCACGACGGCGACGCCGGAATCATGGGTGTACTCGAGAAACCAAAAGACGTCTCAACAACTACATCTACAAGCCCCGTCTCAACTGAAACCGAATCGACGGACCCGGAACAAGACGACTACGACTCACCAGAGAACTACACCATCTGCGCCCCCCAACTGCTCCATCTCGACCGGCGCGGTCGACCACTCTGGTTCAACGGCTGGCTGCTGCCGAATAAATACAACCCGGACGAACGCGAGCCTGCGCGGTTTGAGGCGTATCTCCAGGAGCCGCGGGAGGTGGAGGAGCCGGCTGCGTGGCAGCTGCATGAGAGTAATGTGTGCTGTCTGACGTCGGAGATGAAATATGAGTTTACACACGGGGAGAGAGAGGTTCTGGACGTGATTGTTGAGAATGGGCGGCGGGTGGGGGCGTTGGGGAGAAGGATGGCGGATATATAGATCAGGATTATGGCTGGATATCATATGCTTGTAGTAACCTGCATATGGTGTGCTTCTATATGCAATGACAACCAACGCGTACAATCGGCCTGTCTAGTACTTGCTGTATTTCCAAGGATCGATATTATCAGGACAGCCCATGGACGATCTGACCTGCATTGGACGGGACCGCGGCTTACGGTACCTGCTTGGATGAGCAGAATCCGAGCAAGGTCAGACTAAAGGCAGAGGAAGAAGCATAAAAATACCGGCTGCTATGATACCATACCCATTATCCAACCTCTCCACCCGGTCCAGGCCCGATAGTGAACTGGGGCCAGCCTCTGTGAAGATCCGAGCGCAACTTATACAAATCCCCATACAGAAGCCCAGCCCAGATCCAACCGGATATAAAATGGCGTTGGTCCTAACCAGTTGCCCAGTCCTGTCTGCACAATTCACAGCAACGCAATCAGTAAAATACTTCCCACAATCCTTCGCCCATCATCCCGAGCCCTACCTAGCTCAGCTTTCATATTCGTATCATGGATAGTTACCCGGCGCACCAATACCCGTTCTGCAAGGGATCTCCTCCACTTTTTCATGAAGGATGCCGTCTAGAAAGACCGAGACTCTGGTCTCATGTCACCGACAATGGCGGTCCCAAGTTCCTTGAATAACTAGGTAGGATTGGCACCTAAATTGGACCGGCGGTGGGCCTCGTTCTCGTACCGATAACCCTTCGCAGCGAGGCCAGTGGAACCACATCCAGCGGGCAGAGTGCTTGATTGGAAGCTTAGCAGATCCACATTCTTTTGCTTCCTGAGTCTGCTAGCTAAACTTAGTACTTGTGGGCGATCATTTAGTTAATTTGCTTCAGCCTCAGCTGCCGTGGCTGGCTCGTACCTCGTACATTGTACCACTTTAAGATCCATGCCAGCTCTATCTTTAGACTTGCTACTATCTTGATGCTATAGATTATTCCCGTCAGGTCGTGCAAGGTCCACCCTGTAACTAGATAAGAGGAGACATAATATATATAAGAAGACAGCCATCCTACAAGTCACGTCCATCTCTTACACTTATTCTCCCCTAACCCTTCCGGCCTGCTCTCCATGGCTTACCAATACTACCACTACAACCCCTCCGAAGGCGCCGCAATCCCCTTCGCGGCCCTCTTCGCGCTGACAACCCTGATCCACATCTGGCAAACCCTCCGCGCCCGGACATGGTATCTGATCCCCTTCATCATCGGCGGAGTGTGTATGGGTCCCCTTTAGAAGCATATACCTACTCTTAGTGCAGATTCCGCTGGAAAGGCCCGCTAATGCCCAACCAGTCGAAGCAATCGGCTACCTCTGCCGCTTCATCAGCGCAACCGAAACCCCCAACTGGACGATGGAGCCCTACGTCGGACAGCAGGTGCTCATCCTCCTCGGTCCGGCTCTCTTCGCCGCATCGATCTACATGCTCCTCGGTCGGATTATCCGTGCTCTGAACGCGGGATCCATCTCCCCGATTCGGCCGGCATGGATGACCAAGATCTTTGTGACGGGTGATGTACTGTCATTCCTGCTTCAGAGCGGAGGTGCGTCCATCCATCCATCCCCTCAACGACCCCTCGCAGCGCAATTCAACGCAAATAAATACTAATAACGCAAGAAATCCAGGCGGCGGAATCCAAGCAACAGCAAAAGACGCCTCGGGCGCAGACACGGGCGAGAAAATGATTCTCGGCGGCCTGTTTGTCCAAATCGTCTTCTTCTGCATCTTCATCCTCGTGTCAATTACCTTCCACCGCCGGATGCTCGCGACACCATTTCATCACAGCGGGTCCGGTTCCGCGCTCCCGTGGAGCAAATACCTCAAGATCCTGTATCTCGTCAGCGTGCTGATTCTCGTCCGGTCTGTTTTCCGCGTTGCCGAGTATGCCCAGGGGAGGGAGGGGTATCTGCAGAGTAAGGAGGTTTTTATCTATGTGTTCGACGCGGCGTTGATGCTGGTTTGTTGTGGGGTGTTGAATGTGTGGCATCCGGGGGATGTTGTTTCGGGGTCTCATGATCGATATAAGCAGGCGGCGGATTTGGAGATGTGAAGGGGGGATGGGCGGACGTTTTAATATCGGGCGAGATGTTGGGTTTGTGGTGGATAATATGGGTAATATATGTAGAATGACCCTTTCATTATTTCTCTATGTATAATATAGCTTTGAGACTTGGGACCCTGAGCATCTCTGTCAGGAGAGGATCCTGGATTTCATGTATTAGTTGAATATCACATAATCCTGAGACTTGCTAATGTTATAGATGTCTGTCCTGCAGGTGTAATGAGGTAGTGGTAGGGTTCCCGGTTTGGCGGGAATGAGGAACTGCGTCAGTTCTTCTACTGAGGCCATGTGGGTGTGGTCCTTCGAACTGGCTATTCGGATGGATGGAACGGGCCTACTTGTCAATGGAGGACTGCTAGAAATTAGACATAGAATCAAGTAGGTTGTGCCATTCTAGAACACGAAGTAAAAAACGAGTACATATCATCACCGGAGTAACCAACTAGAAACCCAAACCCATGAATAGTTTCAAAAAGTCATATCCATTTTCTGCTCTCAGGTAACTGGCAGAGCTAAACAGCAGCAGGATACTTCGGTCCTTCCCCAGGCAATACCCCATATTGCTTCAAGTACCGCCGCTCACGAATACAGAGAAAAGAAAGAAACCCCGAAAGCGGACTAAAATATCAGCTTAATCAGCCAAGAAGCAACCAAGTCATCAAAGCCCAACCTACCATAAAACAATCGCGAAGATGATAATAACAGCCCCCAATGCCTTACTCGAGACACTCATCGCACTCATAGCACCCATAATCGTGAGAACAAAGAGCGCAAACCAAAAGACCGTATCGATGATATTCAACGCAATGTACACCCGGATCTTCCCCCAGCGCTTCAGTCGGTTGACATGGGTTGTGGCAACTTGGTACGCCATGAAGACGGCAGATTTGACGCACTACACGGTAGCCCAACCTAATCAGTATCGTCTACCCGGATCAGGGGTGAAGGTAAAGGAAACTCACCACCGCAATGCCCCAAGTATTGGTTCGGCCGCGGGGCGTCCCACTGTCTGCTACACGGGCGATGGCAAGGATGAAGGTGATGAGGATTAGGGCGCCGATGACAATATGCAGGCGGGCCTTTGTCCGGGGGATATTGTCGGGTTTGACGTTCAGTCGTTGAAGCATAGTGGTGGGTGAGGACGCGGGTTGATGTGGTTGTTTTGTTGATGAAGGATGCCGACGAAGCCGGGGTAGAGTGATGTTTATAGGGACCTAAGAGAGGAGTAAAAATGTTGCCTATTGCAGAGTGTCTGAATTGAGGACAGAAATGCAGTGGAATCTATTTATAAAGGGTTGGTCCATGACCCTGGAGACTTTGGTACTCTCGCATTCGTATATGTATCCCAATGGGGATATCTATACAGTTTCCGATGCCAAGGAGATCGGCGTTAGAAGGAAAAATTGGCTTTCTAGGCAATAGGCCACAGGTAGCCTATCCGACGGTTGCATCAAGTATAAGCTCGGAGATGCTTGATATTGGTTAGGATGTTGGTCTCTCAGGAAGGCAGTGACATTCCTTAAGATCCAGGCATTATCTGCATATGTAAGTTTCCTATGACCGGCCCCATCAGACTGAAAATCTCGTAGGTTTCTTGTGAGCATTGGAAAAAGCCTCGAGATAAGCAAAGTTGGTCTAAAGTATTAAATGCATTATGGAACAGAAATGGAACTGCAAAAAGTCATCCATGCTTGTCAAGATACCCCTCCCCAAGGACTTCCCGGATAGGCCATCGAATATGAGGTACCCACGAAGAATCAAGGAGCTGAATGATATCCCTCAGAACGGACAGCCCCCAATTTTGTATAAAGCAGTTTCCCCGCGCTAAGTGGAGGAACGCACAGTAATGCGCATGGACAACCAGCGCAAATGGTTTCCTCAACTGAAGATCTTTGAGATATTCGGGAGTCACCCGGATCGCCCACCCAGCGGCGAAAGTCATCGAGTTCGGTTGGGCAAAAGAGTGTGCAGACAGGTGCCGCAAAGCTGCAATGACCCGGGTGTATGTTGCAGCGTCATGTTCTTCCCCTGGTAGAGACTCGGTATTTAAGTCGTCTAGGTGGTCCAGCGACTGCGTAACATAGTCAGGAACAACAGCAGTGGGAACGCTGGGCGTGAAGAGCGGGGCGAAGTTACTCTGGCGAAGATAGTCGCCTGCTGCGAATTGGATTTGCTGTACCCCGCGGCACAAGACAAATACGTTATTCAGAGCTTCCAAGCCGGGCTGATCCTCGATGTTGGTCAAGGCAGAGCCAAACGCGTATGCGACGACCAAGGCAGACAGGCCCATCATGAATTTGGCTTTCTCCGGTGCGATACTTGATAAGTTCTCTCGGAGCGCGTGCAAGGCCTCCCCTTTATGCGCTGTAGCAAGTCCCAACCAAGACGCCTGTCCTGCAGCCGGTTCCGAGAGGGCCAGATGCAGGGCAGACACAGCCAAGATGCCATGCATCAGGGGCGGGGACTGCAGAGCTTCGTCCACCATATGGACTTGCCAGACAGTCTGAGTCTCGGCGTCGCGAGAAACGAACCGAGACGTCGTATTCTGCCAATTGACGAGGAGACGTAACTGGGTCAGGTCCAGCCGCCGACTCGACAGGGCGCCCGTCCGACTGCCGTCATATTGGTCCAGAAGAGAGAAGGGAACATCACTAGCTGGAGACGGTGGTTGCTCAGGATGGTTAGGAGCTGGTTCCTTGCGTTTCCGACTTCGTGCCCGGGGCTTCTCCTCTGGAGCCCAGATATAGGAAGCCTCTGCGGAATATTCACAGGTCTCCTCGCGGAGTCTGCAATTCGCGCAGACCGGCCTTACTTCGTCGCACTGTTCGAATTTAGCACTCGTGGTAGTGGCAAGTGAGAATATGAAGGATACCTTGACTCTCCGCTGCTTGCAAGGTCTACAGCCATGTCTTGACTTCTGGTGGGGCCGACGCGTGGGCATTCTGCCATCCCAGGCTCGTGTTGTCCCGGAGTGAACAACCGTACGAGGATTTGCCGCTCAACGGAGATCGAGGATGTAAGAGATCACGTGACTGATCCAAGCTAGGCAACTGATTTCTTTTCTTCCAAAGCCCATGATTCGGTACCTTACATGACAGTGGGTAGTCTACTCTATAGCTAGTGAATATCTTGGTAAACTCTACACCCACCCAACTTTTGTGTCGACGGGAAGGACGCCCTTCTGAAATACATCAAAAAGTCCAATCCGGCCAGTGACCACCAGGTGCTGGAACCATCCGAGTCCCTCCTGCACAAGTCCGTGGTCCTCATAATCATCTACCCAACGCTGGCCGAGCTCGCGTATACGGCTCCCCTCGGAAAAGCTGGCAGGAGGTGGCTCGGGAGACCACCTCAATCCCGCCCCAAGCGTGATATCTCGGAGAAGCTGAATGCAATCGGGACAGGGGGCTTCGTGATTACCACGGTACTTGTACGCGCCGTACCGTGCTGCGGTGAAGTGCATGAGTGTGGTCGCGGCAATCCCATAGGCCCCCGACAGCGGATTTGATAAAGCCTTTTGCAGCATTGCTTCCAAATAAGTGTGGAAGGGCTCCTCGACGCCAATTCCACAGACCGCGGACAGTGCATTTTCATGGTTCCCCGCGGCAGAGTCGCTTCGCCAATCGAGCAAGTCATGGACGGCCATCATCACTTCGGGTGCTACCAAGCCCTGCTCGATGGAGTCGTTGGCGAAAATGTATCCGCTGTAAACGGTGGCACAGCCTCCAACCGCCCGCCACGCCATGGCGGATGTGACCGAGAGTGTGCTGGCCGTTCCAACCGCCTGAAGAGCGGTGCCATCTAGGATCGCATTGACGACTTTCTTGTTCCCTGTACACGCGGCACCGACCGCGAACCCGACCATCCGGACTCGAACCTCCCGGTCACTGGCAGTGAAACTCCCAAAGTCATCGCACACAGACAGATGGGAGAGAGTCGCGAATTTCACCGCCTCTTCGGGGGTCATCCAGGCGGACAATACCAATGAGCAGACCATCGTACCGGATTCATAACATCCCACCGCCAGGGGACTCGAAGCTGGGTAGAACGCACGCCCGAGTCGGAGATCCTGCCAGTGTCGCTTGAAATTTGCTCTCTTATCCACATGGGCGATCTTGGTCCTATCGCCGCCATAGAGGTCGGAGATCACTCTCCTACAGCCCGCCCGCGAGGCCTCGATGATATCCGGTCCAAATCTCCCCAGGAGGGTCTTGTGTAAATTCGAGCAGGAACGAGCCCAGACAGAGGTGGCCCTGCGTGTCGTATCCTGCGGTGAAACGATTACTGCCCGGGAATATGCCAGCGCATCCTCCCAGTCTTGACCAGAGAAGGGAGGTTCCGTCCTGCCCCGCAGCACCTTCAAACCCCGGGCAATCGTTTCCGAGGCAGAGGCGGGTTTGCTTGGATTGGCAAGCAGCGCCTCCAATGTCACGTTGATCTCATGTTCGAACTCAAGTTCTGAGTCATGAATCGGCTTCATATTGGGGTGATTCTTAGCTCTGCAGTGTATATGGTTGTATGCTACGCAGCAGCTCGGCCGGGCACGCGAGACAGATATATACATGCCCACAAGTCCCGTCGTGTAAGTGGTGGTTTTATTCTGACCGAGACTTGCACATTATGACTCAACATATCCACCCTGCTGTGGATACTGGGTAGATTCCGGGTGCGTCAACAGGACAGATTAATCATATCACACTGTTGCTACGATTCATGTGGCCTAAGCGAGTGCGACATATCACGACATCGGGACTCCAGATTTAGCAGGGTAACAGCAGCGCGACTGTGCTGCCAGCAACATTGCAGACACTTCAGATTCCCAGATCCAGATCTGGATGCAGATGCAGATGCAGATCCAGGAGCTCGACGGCTGAATCTACTAGCCAGTGCTGCCCAGGGTTTTACGTCCTGCTTCGCGGACCGCGGACCTGGGCACAGCACGCAGGCGGCATGCCATGGTGGAGGCCGGAAAACAGCAGAACCCTGTCGCAATCAGACCCGCGGAACAACGTATACTCCTAACCCTTTGGGATAAACAGAATCGGAGATCAAACCCGCAAAGTGGAGGCGGGATCGGACCGTCTCTGCGACTGACTCGTGTTTGCCACACGATCTGCCACTTGTGTACTGTATAGTCTAGCTATTGAAGGAGTCTTTCCTTAAACAGCCTCGGGAATAATAGTCTATACAGCTTAGACCCACCTGTTCTCATACGGAGGTGATACGCAATTATGCTCATATGCATCACTTGAGAAAGTGGAGCTGCACTTGTGGTCAGCCTTTTACCGCATCTCTATAATAGTATATAGGCTCGATTTCCATAATCTCAGTCTATTTTGCCCTTTGCGTGGACCCTGCTAACACTGTTCACAAGAGTCCCTTATCCGATACCTCCGGGCCTGCAATACGAAGCCTTGTAGACTTACAGGTGGCAATTCAGTGGCATTGTGGAGAGGAGGGGAAAGATAATCTAACAAGGGCTGTCATTGGTCCCATCCACGAGTCATGTTCCGATAACAGCATGCTAGAGGGAGGCTAAAGTGCTGGTCAAAGTTGGCTGGTGGGTGCTGGCGCGCAATTTGCAACGTAGCCTATCTGCAGTAGTTTCTGTTCAGCTCAGAGCTCTCTATCCCCAAGAAACATCCAGGCATCTTGTGGAACCAGGGATAGTCATGGCACTGAAAAATTGTCAATAACAATGCTATTTCTGCCAGTCATGAGCAACAGAAACCAAGAGCTGAATAGTTCCATGTTTTGCGACAAAGCAGCTGATAGAAGGGCTATCAAACACTATCCGCGGAGGCCTGGTACAAGCCCTTTTGATGATTTATCTCCATCAGCAAGACAATTCACTTATTCTCTTATCACCCACTCTTTATCCTGCAGTCTTTTTCAATGTCATTTCCTGGTCCCTTCCCTTGGAATTTAGGCTCTTCCCTGCTGTATTTATACGTCTTGGCCATGATTTTCTTTCCTTTTCTTTTTTCTCTTTTTCCCTTCTCCATCAGACTGGCGAGCTGGATAAATGTACAGAGAATCTTACAGCAGGGAAGGTAAGAATAAACATGGTCCTTACTTGAGAAACGAGTCTTGCCAACAGCTAGTGTGTGTCATCAGCCTTGTTCTAGTCCGGGGTATACCTGGTAGGCAATTTATTAAGGTGGTGCTACGTTGCATAGCTTTCCCTGTCATGATGCCTAACGTAGGTGGATTGATTGAAAATAGATAACATCATCGACAATCGAAAGGGCAAAGCTATATAGACCAGCCAACGGAGAAACCAGGTCATGATGCAATAATATTACCAGAAATCAACAATATATCCTCTGGCAAATCATACATCCACCACAAAAACTTAACGGTCACCTCATCTACCCCTTCTTGCCTTTCTGGCAGGACTACTGATTAGATCTAGGCGTCTAACCAGACTTTCCCGTCCCGGCGTCCGGTGGCGGGACCACCGGTGCGCCAGGAACTGGCGGAAGCTTTACAGGCTTGAATGCTGTCTCCTTGGAGAACTTGGCATATCCGTTGAGTTAGGGATGCACAGATGTAACCCGTTTACCGTCCTTATCCAGAAGAACAACAGATCCATGATATGGGTCGTCGCGGTTGGGCGTGGGGTGAGGGTTTCCGCTATCCTCGTTAGCTGAACTCGTACTCCAATCTAAGGACAACAAGCAAGTGTTTTACATTACTTGCGCGCTGACAACGCGAACCCTCATCCCACGGACCTCATCAGTAGAGCGCTCGATTTGTTGAATTAACCAATTGACGTCAATTGGTAGTTCCATGGAAGGTCCAGTCGAGTTGCTTTAACTGTCTGGCCGTGGTCGAGAAGGCTCGCAGGGCCATGCTGTTGTCTGTTGTAGATATAGATATTGTCGTAGGTGCAGATATAAATTTTGCGAGACGAGGGTGATTCGGTTCTGACAGATGTCCTGGGCTAAAAAGAGAGAGAGAGAGAGAGAGAGATTGCGATGAGTAGATTTGTGCTGATGAGTCGTGGCATACACCTCCCCTACTTATATGCCTTTGGCAGGAGGGATATCAACCTTAACCCACCCGGGCTGTCTTTGTTGTCGATTAGGCAGAGGGCTTTCAAGTCCATTGGCAAACAAGGCACAAAACAACAGAGCGTATACCGCGCTGGCGCAAAATATTTGCATCATGTATAGGTGTTTCTAATTACGGCTGCGTTTCATCATCTACTAACGCCCCCTTGACCTACTACATCGGTTTCATTGCCGCCTACCTCGCCCACCCACGGTCATAGTTTTCAGGGGCTTGGTCTTTCGGTTAAAGGCCAAAGCAAATAAAATACAACTTAGGATCTACGCGACGGTCGATCAAGGCTGATCTAGAGGCTGCAACAGTCCATGTTCCAAGTGAGAACTTACCTACTGGTTAGTGCCAGATGGGTTCCCACCACGGCGCCAAAGTCCGGGCACTGCTTGGTTGATCAATGGTATCCACCAGCAGCAATGGAAGAAATTATTACTCACGGACGCGCCGTTGGACTGCGCAGCGCCAGTGGAGAGCTTCTTAGGATAGCCAATATGTTGACTCGACCAACTGAAGCGTGTCCGGAGCCATTCAGACGTACGTATGATACTATCTTTGTCCGGCGTCAAGATCGTTCGATGATGAGGCAGGTATGCGGACTGGCTTACTGTGAAATCTGTCAACTCCACCCATCTCTCTCAAAGCCTTTGCCGTCTGCATACTGTGGCTTTCAGTAAGGTACCTAGGGTACCTACCTAGGTAGAGGTACGTACTTGCGGTTGTTGACTGAGGTGAGGTTGCCGGATCAGACGCATCTGATGATTTCATTGGCTGGCATCTGAGTTTTCCACCAGTCCCTATCAGGAATAGTCGCCTCTGCGTGCAGTGCCACGTGATCAAATTCACCAGCCATGTTCCGACTCCGATGCCTTGATCTTCTTCTTCTCCCACAGCCATTGGCATTGCATTCTCCCCTCGGCTTACAGGGAGTCGCTCTGTAATGAACTCTATAAGGCCGTCCATCTTTCGGGTGTCCGCCTTGCTTCCCAAGAAACCCCTTCCCATGCCTTCCCCCGGGCCACCTTTACCGCCCGGCATACTCGTTGATGAAGAGATCTCGCCAATATACGATTCGAAGCGCTTCTACCCAGCAAAGCCTGGGGAGGTTCTCGCCGATCGTTACCAAGCGCTGGTCAAGGTTGGCTCGGGGGTGTTGTCGACAGTATGGTTAGCGCGTGATTTGCAAGAGTAGCCTGCAGTAGTTTCTGTTCAGTTCAAAGCTCTCTGTCCCTAACAAAGTTACAGGCATATTGAGGGACCAGAGACAATTGTGGCACTGAAAATTGCCAGTAATAATACAACCTCTGCTGGTCATGAGCACGAGATTGAAGACCATATTTCCTCGGTATACCCCTCACATCGCGGTCACTCAGTTATTCGAACATTACTAGACTCTTTTCAAGTCCAGGGTCCAGAAGGTTCTCATTCGTGTCTTGTGTATCCTCCCATGAGAGAGCCATTGTCTATATATCAGCGGTGCTTTGATGTTGGGAAGATGCCACTACCCCTTATCAAAACATACATTCGTGCTCTTCTTACAGGCCTTGATTACCTTCACAAAGAATGCTGGATTGTTCATACAGGTAAATTTATCTCTGCCTGCTTCTTGTCTGTTATACTAAGCCCAGACGGTTCTCCAGATATAAAACTTGAAAACATCATGGTCTCATTTGAGGATCCAGCTGTGCTTGCTGAATTCATGGATTATCAGCTTGAGAACCTGATAACTTTCAAGATAGATTCAACGGGATGACCAGTGTATCAATCCCGCAATGATTTCGGGCCACTCAGAATCCTAAGAAGTATACCACAGCTTGTCGACTTTGGTCTAGCAACCAGACTCAAGGAAGACGACGACTGGGGTGTCTGGCCTATCCAGCCAGATCACTATCGGGCGCCCGAGGTTATCATGGGTAATGGCTGGCAAATGCCTACAGATATTTGGAATCTGGGTGTTCTCGTGCGTGTTTCCTTCCCCTAGGATTCTTTTTATGTCCACTAATCCTAGACCAGTTGTGGGATATGATTGAAGGAAAAGAGCTTTTTCAGCATATCCATGATCAACAAGGCCGCTATGATGCTAAACTACACATGGCTGAAATGACAGCCTTACTCAGTTCACCTCCTCCGGAGATCCTCTAAAGATATGAATACATGCGAGAGTACCTGTAGCCGGAGCCTGTCTGATAAGAAGACAGCAGGCTATGCAAGACTGTAAAGGAGTATTTCTGCGGGCCATTCTTTGACTGTAATAGTAATACCTGGCTTTCTACCTTGAATGGATTATCCCCAGACTCATGAAATATCTTAGGTCGCTTTCTCTACAAAGACCTGATCCCTGACCAGAAACTAAGTGACATGGTTTCCTTTCTTGAAGGAGAGGACAAAGACACCTTTCTGGATCTTGCCCAGGGGATGCTTGACTGGCATCAGGATAGGAGAAAGAAGGCAGCTGAACTGGCGGGACATCCTTTTCTTCAACCAAAGGAAACAGGTGCTTGATTTCTTCAGCAGTTTATTAGTAGAATGCCCTGAAACCCTGGTTGATACCAGTCCGCTGGTGGCATCTATGATAGCGTTGATGTCGTAGCTGCCTTTGGATTGATGTCTAATAGAGTCAGTCGCATTATATTTGACCAGAATGCAGTAGCTTTATCTATTAACTGTAACTCTGATTCTAGGTACCTGATAATCGCTCAATTATCATTCCAGTCCGAATGCTCGATATCAACAAGCGCATCAATTCATGAGTACAATCAATATTTATATCGAGGCACCACATCCCATACTTCTCCCCGCACCCAATGTGCCATTGTAAATATATTCAACTAGGTCAGTCTGACGAATGTTTATAACCAGGTTTGGGAGAGAAAAAAGTTCTGTTATATACCTTTAAGCAGGAAAACTACCTGCCTACGTCAACAACTATCGCCACAGAACCTATGACAAACCTCGTTCGGACAAGCTGCAAAATAACCAAAAATAGACAGACCCTCAACATCTAAATCTCCGACAATAAGCCGCCATCCTCAACAAAGCACGAAACAACTCGCCCTTGTTCATAACCCTCCGCACCACCTCCCTATGCATAGACCACTGCGCCGCATCAGCATTACCATCACCATCATCATCCAACCCCGCAAACCTCGCCAAAATCCCATCCAAATCCCCAATCGACCTGCGCAGCACCTCCCTACTCGTCGGCGAAGCCGGCCCCAAATCCAACTCCAGCCCCTCATCCCGCATATCATCCACAACAGCACACATATACGCATACCACTCCACCGTACTCGACACGCCGTCCCTATCGACCGGGAATGGGATCCCGCGGTACACCTCGAACCGGGAGTAATGCTTCCATTTCCCATCCTGGTAGTCCAGAGACTCACGCAGGGACTCCGCGGGTTCGGGGATGGGGAGGCGCACTGCTTCTCCGGGCGAGAGGTAGGAGAGGATCTCTTGCTCGACGACGGGGAGCCATTGGCCTTCGGATTCGGCTTGGGCTTGGGCTCGGGGATTGGAGTCGGCTTCTTCCAGGACTTTGACGTACAGCCACCAGGATCGGGAGGGGGTCCAGAAACCGATGATGACGGTGGACATGGTGCATCCGGCGTTGGTGATGAAGCGGATGAGGTTTGTTGCGATCTTGAGGGCTTCTTTTCTGGTCGTTTTGCTTGTGGTGGTGAGTGTTGGGACGAAGCCTGCGTAGGCTGCTGCGTGCCATTTTATGAGGGGCATTTTGGATGGGGTGGAAGGGTTACCTCCTTGCTCTGAAGGATATGGCAGGTTGATTGAACACTTGGCGGTTTGGGCGAGAAATACCTTTGCTACTATGTTGTATGTCATTGAACACAGATGGTAGTTACCAGAGTTAAGCAGAAAGGCGAAGGATGGAAGAATCAGTACGGAGAAAAGAGTAGTTGAGAAAAGGGAAACAAAGGTCTTTGTCTGTGTTATGAGCATTGTGATTCTAGACCTTTCGCATTGTTGAGCCGGAAAGGAATCCTTTGGAGAAAAAGGGAATCCAAAACACTTAGCATGGCTAGGGACCAGGATTGTTTGAATTGCTCTCTGCTTCAATCAATGTACCTTTCGGCTATCATCCGTCCCCAGTCCCCATAATTACATTCTTGTAATGCAAACGGCGACCCGCCAGACCTTCTGTCAAAAGTGAAAAGTGCTTGATGTGCGAAGATGTCCTGGGTATTCCAACAATCATTGCCTCTGGCCGGGATCAATAATGCCATAGCTATCAAGCCTTATTCTTTCCAAGTAACACGACTGCCGGGGCCCAGACCTTGTGCTGATCGTAGTGCGCGGCGCTCTCAGAACCAAAAACGAGAATTGCAGGTTGGAAAATTAGATATATTTGGCTCCCATCGAGGCTTGCGTCGTCTTCGTCCAGGTGGTGCAGTCGATGGGCGCTCAACATGGGGCTCTCGACAGAAAAGGGTGGGAGATCCTTATGTCCGCGGCAAGTCATGTAGGCTCGCTGGGTCCAGACGGAAAGTGCGAGACGGGATGCGGTGATGTACAGTGAGAAAAGCTCGTGACCGCGCTGTGTTGCGTCGGCGGCCGTTTCAACTCGACACATGAGGTACTGAGCCGGGCTGTTCAGAAAACTATCCACTCGTCTGCTGCAAAGATCCTGAAGCCTGCTTAATAGCAAAGGGTTCTCACTGCTCGAGGGGTTGCGTAGTGTCTGCGACAGCCAAATATGGGCTTCCGACTCGCCACCTACTGTCAGCGGAGGTTAGCAAGGAGCTATTGCAGGAACCGCAGCAGTTCCTTCTTACCCTGGTACATGGCATGGTGCAGTTTTTGTATTTCCGATTTTTTGGGGACGGTCTCATCATCATCAAGGCCAGCGAATGAAAAGAACGAAACCGCAAACATCTGTCTGAACACTTCGCCAGATATAATGGCTTGGAGGACGATCATTGGCAGCTTCTCTCGTGAGACCGGCGTATCATGGATGAAGCTGTCCCAATCATTGTGTAAGCACAAGCCATCCAAGCTCGAGATCAGCGCATCTTTCACACTGACTGGGATAGCTTCCAAATCAGAGAAACCACCGAGACTGTCACTCTTCGCCCAAAGACGTATCTTGCTACTGAGTTTTGAGAGTTCGTCTCTAACCACCCTGTCCTCTTTTGGGGCGAACATTTTATTCGAGGCAAGTGCTCGGAGGGCTTCACCCTGTCGCTGGAAGATAATTTCCTTTAGAGCTTGGTGTTTCTCCTTCAATTCGACAAAGTCCTCCTGCAGACTCTGAACCATAACATCTCTCTGCTGCAGGTCATGTTCCAGGTCTGTTATCCAATGTTCGTATCTACGCAGTTTGCGGGACATGTCATGGGCAATGCGCTCCTTCTCTTGCATCATCTCTTGCCTATTCTGGATCAGTCGACCATTTTGATACTCGATGCTGTCCAGCTTTGCCATTAGTTCTCCCACATTCGCGCGCGGGGACGGTTCAATATCATTTTCGAAAGCGCCCATGTTGCGCGCTGCAGGAGCATCGGTAACGCCCCGTCCATAATCTCGTATTGCTGGACTTGGTCTGTCAGATTTCTGAGGTATTAAGGATGAAAACACCTGTCCGAACTAATTAGAGTCAGCCGCTGATCCTAGTAGGGAATGTTGTCGGGTTGGAGGTAATACTTCTCCAAGAAAGCCCACTCCCATATTGTCCACCCTGGATTCTGGCTGGTGGCTGTCCTTGTGCGGCTTTAAACTGTCTTTTTCATGGGCGAGGGACTGTGTGATGTTGTTGGATGTGTTTTCGACCTTCATCATGTCAGTCGTGATAAGTCAGTGGTCCGTTGACAGCAACTGAAGTTCCGGCAAGTACTAACCTCTTCATCTTCCCAGTCGCACCATGAGAAAGTCGCATCCGGCATTTTAGCAAGTTGCTTGGTAGGTAGTGGGGTGGGTGGCCCAAAGGTGTGAGATTTCTACGAGTGAAAGTTGCAAGCAGATGGAGGGGTCACGGGACTGTGTCCTACTGGCAGTGTTATTCCATTCAGGTTGCCTTGGAATTTTCTCAGGTTTTTTCAAACAGCCATAGAAAGGGGATCCTCTCTTGAATTTCTTGTTTTTTTACTCCATTGTCCTCCTTCTAAGCTCTCCCTTCGTCGCCTGAATCTCACCCTCTTGATCCTCCACCAAGGTCTTATATCTGCACACCAGAATTCCCCACCCTTCCCTGGCGCCGGACCATGCTTATTATCTCGCTAGTTGGTGAGCCTGCTTCGTAGTGCTTGGGAGAATGTCTCAATCCACCGCCAACAAGATCATTGTCGGGGTGGACTACGGCACCACCTTCACAGGTATGATGATTCTTCCCTTTTGCCGAATGACAGCTGATAGAGGCATTCGCAGGTGCATGTTATGTCAGCTCCAAGGCAATAGACCTGAGCGATATCGTCCTTATTAGCAGCTGGCGAGGACCCTCTGGCGATACCGAAACCGTGTTCAAAGCGCCTTCCCGCATTGCCTATCCCGATGAGAACCCACGCATAACTAATACCTGTTGGGGATACCAGGTTGAACCAGGAATGACGGCGTACTCCTGGACGAAACTTCTGTTGGGGAAGGGCAAACCTTTAACCAAATATGATGATCCTGCTTTGGAAACTGCGTCTCAGACCGGTATTCTCAAGTTGCTGCCAGGAAAAGAGCCAGTCGATGTCGTCGCAGACTACCTATCCAAAGTTTACGCCCATATCCTTAAGAACCTGTCGAAGAACATGACCGAGGAAGCGTTGCGCATCACCCCAATTGAGTTCTGGTTCACAGTTCCTGCAATTTGGTCTGACAGAGCCCGCAGTGCTACCATGACTGCCGCACACCGGGCAGGGTTTGGCGACAGTCCTTCCAGACCACATGATAAAATCTTTCTGATAAGCGAGCCTGAGGCTGCGGCCATTGTGGCGTTGAGGAAATATACCACACATGGCATCGCCGACGTGGTCAAAGTGAGGTTCACCCTTTATTCATGTATCAACTGCTAAATGTGATAGGCCGGCGATGGAGTATTGGTCTGCGACTATGGTGGCGGCACTGTGGTACGCAGGGCTTGTCGTGTAGAGTCTCGACTGGTTGTCTGCTAACTTTTTCCGTCTAGGATATCACAACTTACATTGTACAAGCCGTTTCACCGACATTGAAAATTTGAAGAGCTTTGCACCGGAACGGGTAGGTATGTCCATCCCTCCATCGAGGATCGCGCTAACATCTCGAAAGGAGGCAAGTGTGGCTCAACAGCAATAGATCGCAACTTCTACAGCCTGATGTCCGAGCGTTTTGGTGCTGCCTTTGACTCCTTTCCTGCCAAGCGAAAGTGCTCCGGCAGTGAGTTCATGAAGCGCTTCGAGGTCATCAAGCGAGATTTTGGCAATTATGAGTCAGAATCCACATTCGAGCTACCTCTGAATATGCACGTGGTTGATGCGGGCCCAATGCACTTTGATGAGGAGGAACGACTAGTTATCATGACCAAGTCAGCAATTCTTGGTCTTCTCCTGTTTGATAAACAGATTGCTGGTCTTTCCTAGTGATGACTTGTGTAAGGTTTTCGACCCGGTCGTGGATCAGATTGTCCAGTTGGTGCGGGATCAACTCGAAGAGGCCAAGAACCAGGCAGGTGAAGATATCATCAACGTAAGCTGTCCGGAAAAAGTCATTCCTCCTCTTCATCTCCTTAATCTATTTAACGATACCAGCGTTGTGTACGGGCACTGATCATCCTATTACAGAGAATTATTCCGGTCGGGGGGTTCGGCGATTCGGAGTACCTTCGCAAGGCCATGACATCCGCATTCGCGTCCACGGGGCAGATCACTATTACTGTCCCTGATTGTCCGTACGTTGCCATTAGCTAAATAAAACTTTTGGAGTGGTATGATATGTTTACTGACGGGTCCAGACAAGCTAGAATCATCCAGGGAGCTGCTTTGCGTGGCCTGGAAGGCCTGCGTTCGTTCTCGAAACGTTCCCGTCGCCACTATGGCTTCAGTATGGGGATCCCTTTCCGGGCTGGAATTGACGATGAGGCCAACTCCTATTATGATGATTTCACTGGTTAGAAACTGACTAGTATGATGGAGTGGGTAGTCGCCAGGGTTTGTGCCTCACCTCACATTCCACGACATGAAACTACTGACAAACGTGGTATTCAGGGTGAGAAGTATACAGACAACTATGCACAATGTATTCATTTATTTTTTAGCCGCGATGAGTCAACATCACTGGTGAGAAAGGTTAACCTATATGCATGTGAAAATGTAATAGCACCGGAACGTAAGGATGATGAAGGTTGGTTGCCAACTCCATGACGTTCACGGGCAATACGCTTTACTTTCGTCCAGGAAACCAGGTGTTTATCGGGTTGGAACCGTGACCGTCGAATTTTCTGGAGTCAACCTGAGATCTCTCAAATCGAGGTTGGTCAAGGGTGGCAAGCGAGTGTATTGCCTCGACTATGATCTCAGGGTCAACCTTGGCGCTTTGGAGGGGGTGTTGAAATTTGAGGCCATCAGCCGTGGAAGAGCCATAGGCGAGGCAACCATCAACTTCAGCGACGACAAGTTCTATTGATGACCTTGGTATCCTCCTCAAACATGATTCTCCGGCTTTATCAAGGCGGACATATTGAACTTACTCCTGCTTTACAAGAATTGTCAGTGTAACTAGTCCTTCACCGCACCATAAGGCCCCGGTACTCATACAGTTTGAATCATTACTCCTGTCCATGAAGCCACATTGATTCTATAATCCCTAGAGTCCTGGCGCTAGATCTGTGTATTAGTCGGCCGTAATTGGTCAGATAGGTACTCCACTAGGTAGACTTGTAGGATATACGTACCTGAGCTCCAGTAAGTCCCTCCTGACTTCCAGCAAGCTTTCACAGAACCACCTTTGTATCCGTTGGTATTGAGACAGAAAATACTGTTATTAATGCTGACAGCTGCTGAGAGCTTTTTGGGTTTAATTCACCGTTACTCATAAGCTACCTGTCCTGGACCACCAGCCTGGAATCCATTCCGGGTTTAATCTACAATTCCACATGAAGCGGAGTTTGAATTCAGCTCGGCGGATAACAAAGAAACAAGCGGTTAGAATCTTTAGAAAAACCACTCGGGCCAGCTACTGAATTGCCTTAACTTTCCCTGGCCTCATAGAGCTCTTTCTAGGGTGTAGTGGGCGCTGGGCGCAGTAGGATGACCCTTGTGGCCTGCGGAAAAACGCCGCAATTACCGGTTATTGTGAGCATGAGCTTCGGGTTATGACTGCCAGTGCTGAGACACCATGATTCAAATGTACGGAGCACTATGTATCTCTCCACTCTAACGCCCAGTTTCCATTCATATCAGTCTCACTTTAGAAACGCCGGTGGTCAAGCCTGTCAGCCTGAAAGACAGATTTTCGTTCGATATCCGATTATATATATACATTAAACATCTTTTGAGATGGTCCCACATTTCGGTTCGTCTTGAGCAGCCATCCATGACAAAAGAGGCGCGATGACGGTGCCCCATTTTGTGTCATTATGGTCAGTCAGATCTTCGAAGTACCGAACCGTTCGGTATAGCCGGAGAGCACAACATCATCAATCTGATTATATAAGAGCTCAAGTGCCTCAGCAGCTGTTAGACGGTTCTTTGGTTGAAATTTGATCAATCCCTGAATGAGCGGCATGAGACAAGCCAGTTCTGGGTCATGGCCCCCTTCATTAAACCTCCGCTTTAACTCCGACCCTGGGGGGACTTCATATCCCGGATTAGCAGGTTCCACCAGGTGTAGGGCTTGAATTTACCTTCTGTTTCCTCTATAACATCTCCGGATTCTGTTTTCATCTGTTCCCACTCCTGCTTCCACTCCCCTGGCAGGCAGCCAACAAAACTGACCATGGATCGGACTAAGTCTGCGTCTGACCCCGTGAAGATGAATGGATTTGATTGGAATATCAAGGCATATATCTGAATCAAACCGTTAACAGTGGGGTTCCCCGATTGTCAACCAACTCACCACACAGCCTGCCGTCCATAAATCCACTCGGTAGTCAAGAGACTTGGTGAATATTGATTCCGGAACCCGCAACGGCCCTCGTTGAGAGAACGGCTTAGGCTTCTCCCCTTGTATAAAGGCGTGCTCAAGATCAAGCACGCGCAGACTTTCTTCATATTCATCTGACCACTCGTCCCATTTGCACGCTTCCACGATATATTTCGGCAAGCCTTTATCCAAGGGCTGTCCGTCACTGCGCACTACCTCTTCCCACTGTGGCCTCCCGGTTACCTGAAACATTTCGCCCCCGGTCAAACGCGACAGACGGGAAGAGGTGAACGCTATATTCGCCGCGCATATCTCTCCCTTCCGTTAGTTTACCCGCAGCTCTAGAAGGGTCTAGTTGTTACCTCCGTGCGCCATCCCAGCATCATGGATAGACTCAACGGCGTGAAGGATCTGCTCCGCCAGCCTGATAATAGTCTCCGTGTCCAGGGTGTCATCGGTCTTGTGATAGTCCTCAAGCACCCAATGGAGAGACGGGCCGAGCAGCTCAAAGACCAGACACTGGTGAGTCCCGTTCGGTCCACTGAGACTAAACTCGTCCAGCAATTGAACGACGAAATCCGATTGTTGCCCTAGTCGTTCAAGGTTGCGTATTTCCGGAGACAGCGTGGAGCTAACGGCCGTCTTGATCTTGAGCGCCACCCATTGCTCGTTCCTGGCCCATGTTAGTGTTCAGTCACATAACATGTAACATGGATATGAAACACACTCATTGTCATCGACCAGCCAGACAGTGGAAGATGAGCCGAACCCCAACTTATGGTGGACTGTATACCGACCGTTCTGGAAGGCATCTCCGAGGTGGACCGGGTGGTATCCGCCGGGTCGATACCGCCACAACGGCTCTTCCGTGTGGAGCAGATCTGTATGACGAAAGCACGATAGGTATTCCATGATAAAGGAGATTCTGGAATAATTTAGGAGAAACAAAAAAAGATTACTAGCACGATGCCCATTTTAGGTGTATGGCAATATTAGCTAAGTCCCCCCCCTGAAAGCCAAGCATCGCGTGGAAAGTGGGTAGTGGATCCAACACTAGATACAGTAGTATGTAGATATAGTCCCCACTGCAGCAGCTTCACCCTTATCCGGGTTGTTCAAGCTATCGATCCTTAGGAAACTCTGTTTCCCGAGGACGGACCGGGGCGGCGGATCCTCCGTATGATCGGCGAATCTGTCTTCTTGCAATCCTTTCCCTTTCTATCCCGATATCCGTTACTACCTTCAGGTTATTGTAAACCTCCCGCAGGGAACACAACAATGGGACAGATTCCGTCCTGCGGGCCTATATACGGGCCTTGGGATCTACAGTGCTACTTAGGTATGTATTTGAGATACGTTTGAACAGTAAGGGAACTTTGTTCCAAATGTTAAAAAAGAAAGTCAACATACAACAGCTGGGATTCGCATGTGGTCACCCACCATACTACTAACCAGCCGGCGTGTGGCTTAAGTACGGCTGAGCGGACGGGAAGCCCTGTTTTCCACACCCTATGGTCGTATGTAATGGGTGGTTCTCTATAGGGACTGTTATAGAAGGGGTATAAAAATTTGAGAAAGCCCTTGGGCAGGTAACAGGCTGCATGAGCTTGGATCTATGATATATCATGGGATGAATTCATAGTCGACCATTACTTATGACTTATATATATAGATTCTCTAGCTAGGAAACCGATCCAGATATCCATGTGTCAGTGGCCTATAGCTATACACTCACAAGGCCAATTCCCACGCACAGGTTCGGGTTCTACTACTGAAGAAATGAAGCAAAACCCTTCTCAATGTCACATTTGTCTTGGAATCCATAGGCAGTGATCTTGGAAACTACTTTTCCTTCGATTTGCGAAGCGTGTGTCTTAGCGTGTGGTGTAGGTTATCCTCCCCTCTCGGGAAACCCTAATTTCTATCGGATGTACGTGGCCTTAGAACTAATATGAGCCTGTATTGCACGACGACAGTCCTGTCAGGTGCCCTAGAGATAAGAGACTGGGCAAGTTGTCTGGAGGACGATTTGATTGCAGCCGTTTATGCTACATGCAGAAAATCAATTGAACTATTTCTGTCTTGGGGATGCATTGGACAGTACCTTATACATGCCAATGGCCCTGGTGAGAGTGGTCTCCTAATAACCACTATTTCTCACACGGCCTGGTCTAATTGTTATTGTTATTATGGCTGTCAAAGCTCTGGCAATAGGTCAACCTAGCCATAAAAATTGCCTGCTCCCATTCTAACTCCCCACCTCCAACCAAAATAACCCAACTGCACGTTTAAACCATCCAATCAACCCATATGCAAACCACATCATAACCAATTCATCACTCAAGAATAAAATCACTGATCATCCTCCGGTCCCAACTTCTTCCTCCCCATCGCTTCGACATTCGCCCGTTTCTTCTCATCCGATTCGCGCGGATCGTTCTTAATCCGCGCATCCGTATCCGTCTGCTCCTCGCCCTGGTGCTTGACAGAGGAGTTCTCCGACTGCGCGGAGATGGGCGACTGCACGGACGCGTTGTCGGCGTTGTCGGCCGCGCGGGCCTCCTTGCCGCGCGAGAGGTTGATGGATTGCGAGGCGCCGGAGCTGGACTGCGGGTTTTTCACGTTGGAGGATTGGCCGGGAGAGGCTGCGGTTGCGAGGGGGCGGCAGGGGGTTGCTGAGCCTTCTAAGGTATCTTAGCAGGGTAAGGTACTTAGGAACTTAACAATAAGGCGGGAAGGGAAGGGGAAATACTGCGGATGATGGTGCCGCGGGTTAGGATGGCTCGGCGGAGGGGGAGGTTTCTGAGGGTCATTTTGATTTACTGCAGGATATTGAAGTATGCAATGTATATTATCTCACTGGATGTAGGTACTCGTTTCTACCGGGGTCTGTGGTTTTTTATATGCTAGGGTTATGACTTCATGGCTGCAGTGGGTGACCTAATTTGCCTACGGTAACTGGGGAATAGCGATCATACAGACGTCATTTTGGCATCCCAGATCCAACCAAGATTCTAGAAGGGAGTGCACCATAGCTCGGTAATTTCAAATCTATTATGAAGATATAATCAAAAATAAATAGCCAGTGCCAATGTCCTCAGACTGTGTGGTCAAGCCTCGGACACCATTCAATCCACCACCGCAGATAGACACACCACATCAAACAGAAAGATAATAGACAATTAGGTATCAGGAACCAGTCCTGCTTAAACAAATCCATGCTCCTCAGACACCTGGATCTTCAATCCGTCCTCGTCGTAGAAATCCACTCGCTCTCCACCATAGTAATCCCACCCCATCTAGAAACACCACCTCACTCAACACTCCTACTCCCCCCCCTCAACCCCTCCAACTTCGCCATCGCCATCGCCTTCGCCCGCTGCTCGCCCAGACTCTTCCTCCGCTCCCGGCGGTAATCCCGCTCCGTCTGCAGCAGCAAATCCTGCACCTTCCGGCCGCGCGCATCGGACATGACCTGTCCCGAGTTGAGGATGCCCGTCAGCGACGCCTTGAGCATCTGGTCGCAGCCTGCCTGGTCGATTTTGTTCCCGGTGGGGGATTGGGCTCCGTGTGGTGGGGAGTTGGGGGTGTTGGTATTATTGTCATTGTCTTCGCTGTTACTGTCGTCAACTGGACTGGTCGGGTTGTAGGAGACGGAACGCTTGATGTGTGGATTGTGGAGGGTTGAGATGGTGGGCACTTGGTTGGAGGAAGCGGCGGGGGAGAGTTTGGTGGTCATTTTCTTCGCTATTCTTTTTCTTTGTGTGTTCTTTTCTTTGTGTATTGTTTCGTCTGTTAATATTATGTTGAGTTGTGGGTTGAGGTAGTCAGTCAAAATGACAGTGTAGATGTAAGAACCAGGAAGATAGATAGATGTATCTGGAGTTGAGTGTTGTATTATCCCGCTCTAGGTAAGACAATTAATTCAATTAGGTTTCACATTCCTCCCACGAGGAAATGACAGACGATATATAAATTCCTCAACGTACAACAGAACAAAAGGAACCTTCCCACCGTCGAACCCTGGTTCGTCAGATAAGACGATGGGCTGACACATTTGCCGCCCAGACCCTGATTCTTCTAACCGAAGACAATGTCAAAGTCAGGGTCTCAACGCTCAATGGATCGCCCCTCGCGAAACCGAAATTCCCATTGACGGAATGTGGTTCCTCGCCCCCGTTAATCCAGTCGGCGACCATTTGCCTCCGCCGGGCCTTGGATTCGGGGGGTTAGCCGATGCAGAAGACGTCATTCTTACGAGAGTATGAGGCTGCAAGTTCGTCTCATAAAGGGATTGGCAGATAGAGTTCATTAAGATATACTGATAATAAACCTAAGTAACATGGATCTTGGCTCATTCCAAACTTATATCATATCTTCTAAACTCTAGATAAGTAACCTTAACTATGTAGTAGTAGTTTAGGCATTGACCCGAAACCGATACTCCTCGCCCCGATCCAGATACACCACGCCACCCGCCAGCCCGGCGTTCTCCACCGCCGCCCAGAAATCGTCCAGCGAGCTCGCCATCACGTCGTAGTCATCAAAGTGGATCGGGATGGTCATGTCCGGCTTGACCAGCTGCATCAGCTCCACGCCCTGCTGGGCATCCATCGTGACCATCAGTGTCAGCGGCGACAGCGACGGCGACGGCACCGTCGTCCCGCCGAGATGAATCAGCATCAGATCGATATTGTGCTCGCCGTACCGCTTTGGGATCTCCTTCAGTTCGTCGACCATCAGTGTATCACCCGTGATGTAGATCCGGTAGCCGGAGGTGAAGGCTTCGGGGGTCTCGTAGCCTAGTTCGAGGATCCAGCCGTTTGTGGGGGGGATCTATCACACTGTCAGCTGTCTCCCCCAATCACAAGAAAAAGGACGGAGAGATATACAGCCCCAACCAGCTCATTCAGCTTCTCCACCGGCTTGAGCATGGGGACATGTTTCCCCGGCATCCCGGTCACCCGGAGACTCGGCGTCCTCTCTCCCTTCCTCTCATTCTTAATATTAATCATCATCTGCTCAAACGGATCCAAATCATAGATATTCGTAAACGAGTCCGGACCCTTGGAGGTCAAGATGGACTTTGCGTGGCTGGTCGTCACGATCGGGAGGTTTCGGCGGAGCGAGGCTTCGACTTTTCGGTCGAAGTGGTCGCTTTCGTTGCACTTCGTTAACATGCACCACGAGATAGGATACCCGGGAGGCAGAGGCATACCCATGATAATGCGACAGCAGGACCAGATCGATGCGCGGGAGCTCATGCAGATCCACGGCGGGATTGTGTCTTCGTTGCGAGGTCACCCCGGGACCGAGGTGGACGTGGTCTCCGGCGTGGAGGAAGTTGGGCTATCCGAACAAAGGTCAATCAGTTTGCTTCAAAGGCATTCCAGGAATAGGGTACAAACATCAGTGAGGATGCGAACGCCTTGCCATTCTCTAGGGACTCAAGTCAGTATACCGCATGGCCGGAACAATGCAAGCAGAAGGTAGGCGGACATGATGGTCGTGGCATTTCCAATGAAATAAATCGAGGCATCCTCGCTGCCTGCTTTGGACGGATGGATCTTGGTGTCTTTCACGGGGGGCAGTTTCTGTGGGACGGCGTCGAGGGTGGTGTCGCGCGTCGGGGGTTGGAGGTGGTTGGGGTCTATTGTGATGTGCTGCATTCTGGGTTGGGTTACTGGTAGTTGAGAGTGGATTACTATACTCGTAGTAGTTTGCAGCTACAGAAAGATTGCAGGTTAACTACCTAAGTAAGGTGGTAGTAAGGTAGGTGTGGATATGAAGGCATGGCTGCAATGCGTGGCCATGACGTCAACTACCCCTTACCATGGAGGAACCCTAAAGGAAACTGATTGCAAAAGCTGTGATAGATAAAGAGTATAAGATTGATTGATTGACAGCTAGCACTCCCTGACAACCCCTACCATGAATCCGACTTCCTCTGCCACTAGTTCGGAATGCACTGATGATAGTATTCGCTCTGCGTGAAGCATGTCGCCGTGGGAGGGCAAACCGTCGGACCCGTCCAGCCATTCCCTCCGCACTGACCCCAGACCGTCTGCGTCGCCGTACCTCCGCCATTCCCTGCGGTGGTGGTGGTAGTCGTAGTCGTAGTCATGGTCGTTGCAGTGGTAGTCGGCCCCGGGTTTGACGTCGTCGGGTTCGGCCCCCCTCCACTCCCGCCGCCCGGCGTCGGGGTCCCCGTGGCCGTGATGGCCGAGACGGACTGGGCGACGGCGCCGCCCTGCGGGATGACATCCGGGCCGGGGACATCATAGCTGCTCAGCGGCTGGTAGATGTTGATCAGGACGCCGGGATGGGAGGCCGAGTAGAGCTGGGTGCCCTTGACGCCGGAGGGACGCACACTGCCGTTGCCCGTGATGACGAGGTTGAAGCACTGCGGGTAGAACTGGGCGCCGTTGGGGCTTCCGGCGCCATGCAGGGCAATCATCTCATGTCGGAGGACGTAGTTGCCCGGGGCGATCTCGGCGGGGATCTCGACGAGCCATCCGTTGCCGTTCTCGATGAGCTGGTCGTCGCCCCAGTACCCCGGGGGACTGGAGCCGTCGACCAGGCCGACTTCGGAGATCTTGAAGAACTCCAGGTCGTTCTTGTTCACCGTCGCGCAGCTCTCGCCGCAGTAGGCCAGGTAGTCGATCACGGGGCCTTTGTGGGATGCGGGCCAGGGCTCGGGCACCCATTGGATGTAGATGCGGTCGCCGGCGGCGACGGTGGCGTGGGCGCGGGCGTTGGTGGCGTCGGTGTGGCAGATGATGGCGTCGGTGTTGACTTCGTTGGGGGTCACGAAGCCATTGGAGAGGTTGGGGGTGGACCAGCCGACGGCGAGCGGGGGATTGGGACTGTAGGGGTCTTGACCCTGCCAGAAGCCTCGGTAGTAGACGCCGTTGATGACCAGGTTGGAGACGTGGCCATGGGCGGCGGTCAGGGCTGCGGTGGACAGGAGCGAGAGGATGGAAGTGGTGGTCTTCATTGTGGTGTTTGTCTTTGGAAATGGGCAATAGATGGGGTGATTGACCGGCTTTATATCTTGTTGTGGCGTGCTGGATCTATACAAGGATACTTAATTTAACCGATATATTAGCCCGTACGGACATATGCTACAGTCTGTCTATACACCTCCAGTTAATGGAGGGCAGGTAGTATAAAGTGAGGAGAAGCCAAGCGCCGAGGGCGTTTGATACTCCTTCGGCTGCCATGATTCGCGGGCGGATATACATCAACACCTGTCCATGTGGAGATGCCAATGCATAGAGACTGCCCACGCGGGGAAACCAACAGGTGTGAAGAATGACCCTGCAGGACTAGACTGGTTTCCCCACGGAGAAGACCCCTGCCGTTGCGGACCGGCCCCGGATCTATCCAGATTTCCTTAGGACTATCCGTTTTGGGCGCGGAGATTGCACATCGTCCGGAGACGGAGTTCCGGGAAGGATTCCCTGTTGCAGATGATGTGATATTGGCCAGGTGGATATTGCAGAAAGGGTCGAATTATCAGATGGCTGTGAGGGTAGACATGGAAATGTTACTCTATCCCCGACCTATAACCATTAATGAAGAACACGCGGTGGTACGCCACAATACTTCTAGAGCAGTGGTTTTATCATCCTGAATGGTATTGTTATTCAGCCTAAATGTTATATTTCCTGCTTATGGCTGGGGAAAGCTGCCTGACAGTTCGCTCGCGTTCGTGTCCCTGATTACCGTCGCTGGAGGAGTTGATGCAATCAAGTAGCTTAACTTCTTACACTGTTCTATTAGAAACAACTAAACTCCCATTATCTTAACCCTCTTTCTGTCCCAAGTCGGCCTGAAACAGATCATTGTAGATCTTCAGTCGTGGTAGCAGCATATGATCCTATGGCAGACCCTTGACCTGGCCTCTAGATTCGAATCGGCGAATACCCCGTATGATCAGAAATAATCTGGCCAATGAAACTGGACAGTGATGCTACGCATTCCGTCCAGAGCCTCGGTGGCCAGGTGGCCTCCAGGCCAGCTGTATTGAGTGCACACGGAGCGAATTACCCTTGCCAGCTGTTTATTAGCTACCCTCCAGATGCTTCTGCAGAGTCACATGCACTGCGTCAATCAATTTACATTTACTCGGCAAAAGGCTAGTCTCAGGAAGTTTAATCTAGCTCCAAGTTTCAGGGACACACTCCTCCTAACGCGACGGAGGTTTGATTGCTCCTGGGTCCGTGATGAATAGGGTTGACTACCGCAGACCTGACGCATGTCCTTTTCTGTTTAGGATGCCATCCTACCAATCTGAATCAATTCTGAAATTCATTCAACGAACCCTGTCAAACACCTAACACCCCTCTATGGCAACATTGCCCCAATCCCACCCACCGTTACTCCTTAATCTGCTTCTTATGAAAGACATCTACCCCATTAGCTAGGCACCGTTTGTCTAACCTCCCCACTCCGGTTAGGAACTTACTAGGAATCTCCGGCATCCAGCTCGCCCGACTCTGACAAAAGAACTCCCCCTTGGGCGGCAGCGCCTCCGGATCATCCAGGGACCCAACAACCAGATAGCGGAATTTATCCTTTACGGCGTCCTACCAGAGAAATCACAGATAGATAGTCAGCACCTTACCTTACCCTCTCTTTACGCGCGGCAGTAAACCACCCCCGAAATTGCAAAATGACTGTCCAAAACCCTCAAGCGAAGGAAGGAAAGAGATACATACCCCATACTCACAAATAAAACTCCCACAATTCTCACAGAACTCCCGATGCACAATGGCGCCGGAGCCATTATCGGCACTGAAATTCTTCGTCGAGCCTTTCGTCAGCTGCAGCGCCTCTTTCGCGATCTTGGCCGTGAGGCCGTAGTTGGTGCCGAATGCTTTCTGTAGATTTCCTGTCAGTATACTCTGCCTGCCCTGTCTGTGTGTATTCGTTAGGGGGTGGGTGGAGTACTTTGCAGTTTTTACAATGGCAGAGGGAGGTGCGCGCGTCGTCGGGGGAGGACAGGGTCAGGTTGTATTCGATTCTGCGGCAGGTGCAGGAGCCGGTGTAGGTGGGCATTCTGGTGAGGGCGGAGATGGAGAAGAGGCGTTTGGATGCTTGATTGAGGAACATGGGGACCGTGGGGATGTGTAGGGAGGAATTGTCTGGGTTGGGTTGTTGAGTGATGATGATAATCCGGTAATGGGTTTGTTGTATACAGTGTAAGAATGATGTCATACTCAGCTTATGCATTCATATCTCCGTCATAACTTTATGCTTGGATAGCCCGAGACATGCTAAGTATATGGTATAGGTATAGGGGATGGTGACCAGGCCTACTCCCTCCACATCAGAATCCCATTCTCATACAACCCGGTGACCAGTCCAACATTGCGCCTCACATCCCTGGCCGCCGTACAGCCACTCCCGTACCCCGTACTCGACACATACAAGTCCTCCAATCCCTGACTGGCGGTCCACCTACTCACCCAAGTCGGCGAGGTTGCCTTCCAGCACTCCCGCGGCACGACTCCATTCTTATCAATGCAGCTCCGACGGTGATGAATCAGCTGATCTAGCGTCGGTGGGTGCGGATGGCCGGCAATCAACAGAGCACCATCCTTATCTACCGACAGGTTATCCGGCGCGAATGCCAGCTGGATCGTACCGGTCTGCTGCAGCGAACGGTCGCCAAGGATACTGTACAGTCGAACCTCTGCAGCGGATGAAGAAGCTACCGCAATGGCTGACTCGTTCAGCAAGGCCACCCCATTCGCGAACGGGACGCGAGCAACAGTCCGGACAGCGACCGGCTCTGCGGCCAGATTCACATAGACGACACTCCCGCCCGGGATAGCAAGATACGTTTCCACGAGTGCGGAAATGCTAGAATCCTTCCGGCGCATGTAGTGGTCGTTCGTCACGTAGAACTCGTTCTCATTAAGCGCGACGATGGAGTTCGGGGTCCGGATCCGCGGATCCAGGATGGTACGAGTGTGTCTCGCAATGGCCTTTTTCTCGGACAGATGCAGCGTGAAGACGTCGATGCGCGACCCCTCGAGATGATGGTTACACACAAACAGGGTGGAGGTCTCCCGGTGATACTCGACGCCCAAGGGATGGAGGGAGAAATCGCCGGGGTAGCCTTCGATCTCAATCGGAAGAAGAGAATCCTCAGATTGGTCAGGGAATTCATAGCGATAGATCCAGAGCTGGCCGTTCGGGATCTGCGAGCGGTTGGGGTGGAAAGTGCCCATGACGGTGTTCCAGTGGTCGCGACCCGGATCGCAGCTCAGGATCGCCAGACCATCTTCTTCGATGAGAAGGCCATCTTCGCAGTTTCGCACTTTGTCGACGAGCTTGAGAGAAGAGGCGGCGAAGGCGTTGATCTCGGGAAGATTGGCTGGGCTGTTCTTCACCAGCAGCGTGAGCATGACCTGGCGGCCCCGCAGGTACGGGAGCGACCAGGCAAGGAAGAGGACGGCCTGGAGTGTCAGTACGCGACTGCGAAATCAAAGTAATCACTTACAATAGCCAGTCGCGAGAAGCTCCAGAGACCCATCTTGATGAATTTCGACCAGCGCCGAGAAGAGGGGCAGTGGCAGAGGAAAGTCTTGGATCGGGTGCGGCGGAGACGGAGGATCCCACGCCTCGAAATTTAAATCCACCAGGCTCCACCGTTCGCTGTCAGCTGGAGCCCTGAAGCCCTAGTCTGCAGCTCAGCCCTTGTCTCCAGCTCCTAGTATCTTTGTCTCTTGCGTCCTACAGGTGTCCAATCAAGTGCAGAGTTCAGTTTAATAAGCATTCCAGTCAGCACTCGACGTATCCGAGTAAGCCCTTCCTGCGAGTTCTGCCCGGCCCAATCATATATATATATATATGGATATGTTAGCCAATATGACACCAGGCCCGGATATAGGCATAAGACCGACATCCCTAGCCAGAATTCCAATGCACTCAGTGTGATTAATGCAAAACCAAATGCGGATCGAGTTCTTCCGGGTTGAAATATGTCACACAGGTGCCCCGGCAAGGTACAGTTACAGCTACATCTCGGATCTTCCCTCCAGGGACAGGCACCCGCTTGGGTCAAAATAAGATTGAAGAGGCGCCATTCCAACAGCAGACTACAAATAGTCAAATTACGGGTCCTGCGGGCTCATTCTCTGCAGCATTGCCTGTCTACTGCGTCCCAGTTTCAACTTGAAATCGAGTGCTTTCTACCTGGTTACTGTCAAGGCATACGGACTTTCACTCGAAAGCAGCAGCTTTCTATGCCTTTCGAATGGCCAAGGTTCTCTAGACTAACCTTAACATGAACTACACTGACAACTGTCGAGTCGTAGCCGCTTCTGACACGCTCGGCTATGGATGCCACTTCGGTGCCTCGTGCTGCAACAACGCCACCGTGTACCATCCCATACGAATGATTCGCTCCAAACAGCGAGGGTCAATCCTTGTCGACAGGCTAACAATCCTGTCTGAATGACCTTCTGCGGCTGAAAATGTGGAAGTTTGACCCCCGCATCGACCAGCTTGAGTTTTCTCTTCGTCCCCGTCCACCTATGCACTCCGTTGAGCTTCAAAATGCTACACCCCCTTGATACCAGATTTGATAACACCTGTTTACCAGGCATGGAGTTGGATACGCCCATGGTCGGCCTGAACCCTGGAGGCGACATCCAGTTCCAACCAGGGCCGTGCACAGTTACCGAGATCAAGCAATATCATGTACGTGTCTGTTCACCAGACTGATGGCCCAATACTAAAGCTCCGCCTTCGCACAGTCCGGACAACGCAGTGAGTGCACCACGAAAGTGCTCCCGCCCCAGGACATTGAGAGCTGGCTGTCAGACACGGTAGGCCTATACAACTAAACAGCGACGAGGACTGAGTTAACATGCTGTAATGTAGGACGGACCAGCGACGAGCCGTTATCCTTACGCGCAAGTCAAGTGGATGTATGATAGCCTGTGTTGAGAGATATGCCAGCTAACACAGCCAGTTTCGCATGCACTGCCCCCACGGCTCTCGATGCAGAGGGAAACTATGTCTCCGCAAGTGAGACCCTCGAGCTATCTATCCCCCAAGACATATTTGCCCGGTTATCCAAACGATATCAGTTCTGCGAGGCGTTAGATATGTGGCGGTATCGCGCAACATCTGGCGCCGCCGTCCGCACCATGGACTACGACGACACCAGCCAGATACGATCCATCGGTGCGTCCTAGAATACCCCCCTACCGGTAACTCGCTAACAGCTATAGTATTCACCATATCAATTCGCCTCTCCGGTAGCTTTGCATCCATAATCGCAATCAACCACAACCTCCTCACCAACTGTACCATCGTGCTCGGCCTGCGCGTGAGTCCCTACGACCAAACCCTCATCCAACAAGCCCTCAACCAACATCAAGCCATGATCGGCCATCCTCTCCTGGTCCCCACGATCCTAATCGAAATCAGTCTCGGCACAAATATGCTCTTCATGCAACGCATCCGCCACGAACTGAGCGTTGTCGAAAAAGCCACCGGGCAGCACGGCTGGCTCCAGATCCCAGCCGCGGACGCCCCTGCGCACGACAGCGAGCTCTCCCGACTGGGCCACGCCGCGAAGATCCACGTCTCTCTATCCTATCGACGCATCGAGGCTATCAAATGTTATCTGGATCTGATCCAGGACAGCTATACTCACATAGAGCACTTGATATCCCGGTCCTTGGTGATTCCAGCAAGCGCCAAAATCCAATACAAACAGTGGATGGGAAACCTCGTACTCGCGCTCAGCTTTCGCCAGGTCGATCTGAAATATAATGAGCGGCGAGTGGATAACCAACTCACGGCGGTACCTACCTATATACACCACTCGTAACCCCGTTCCTGCTCAAGGCAAAACTAATCAGCAACCAGATCTACGGCCTCCTCTCCCAGCGCGACAACATGGTCGGCGTCTCCGTCGCCGTGGAGTCCAAGAAGATCTCCGAAGCCGCGAAGCGAGACGGCTCAGCCCTGAAGTCCCTGACCGTGCTGACGGCGGTATTCTTTCCGGCCACGTATATTGCCGTACGCTACTCTACCCCCTGCCCCCTGGGGGCCCACCTCCCAATGACGGTTACTAATGCTCAATACAGACACTGTTCACCCTCCCCACCTTCTCCGGAACACCGATCTGGGTCTACTGGGTGGTCGTCGTCCCACTCACCCTGGTGATCTTTGGATCCTGGTCATGCTGGACGGTCTATCGTCAGCATAGGTTCGCGCAGGAGACAAACCGGCGGGATATCGAGATGGATCCTGAGCTCGCTAGTCCGGCATGGCAAGTGAACTCGAGCCAGGGGGGTGCGTCGGTTCTGGCGAGTACCTTGCGGCAGATTAGGATGAGTATGAAGGATATTCAGACATCATAGTTGGGCTTGCAGGATAGTGCTGGGATGAGTGGCTGAAGGGGCCGTGTTGGGGAAAGAGGGTGATACCACCCACTTGCATGGTCTGGACAGATATCTGGTTCATTGTGCATATGAATTTTCTTCTTAGGTATGTTAGCAAGAAGGCCGGAAATATCCATGTGGCGGTAGTTTATATCATCACACGAAGACATTAATGGAAATACTTATGTACTGTGTGATGTGAACATTATAGTATATAGATGCATACCGAACCCTCCTAGTTACTGACTTGGCTGAATATCCGCTAATGCACATTCAAAGATGAGAGAACTTTGAAAATACGTTTTATAGAGCGTAGTAAGATAGGGCAGTGCATGCAATTCTAATTGAAGTATGAGTCGGTACATGATGTCCAGGTATTAGCAGTATAACCAGACAATGATGACAGCATAGTGAGATAAAGTATGTAGTGAGTAAATAGGCCGAAGGCTAGAGATACAAAATGGATATATGTAATATGTTTCTCCTCTCTTTGCTTCTGCAGTACAACTATCAATGCTCTAGGGCCGGTAGGTCAATGGAGCCACACAGAAATCAGGACAATTACCTCGTGATAATGGTTCATAGTTACAGCTTCAGCTTGAGGCTTCCCTAAGAGCAACTACTGAAGGCGATCTGGAGGATTATCTGCCTTTTAGAACCCAGGATGCCGTTCAGAGATCATGAGGAATTTTATTCAGGCTATTAATCTGACCTGATGCTGGAAGATTGAACGTTAATAGTTGGTTTCTTTCTTTGTGTCTCTCTGGATTTCTCCTACTTTTTATATGTATATAGAACAGTTTATAATATGGATGAACATTCTCATTGCCACCAAAGCATCCTCATCAACACAGTAATGTTTTCTAGAAGGCTTACTAAAACAATTCAAATAACTATAACAACGATTCCGGCCAGCAGGCAGGGCTGGCTATACAGCCAACGTTAAGAGGAAACCCTAAAGCTGAAATTACCTAAGCCATCATCCAATATAATAAGCTTTAAGGTTACATACCACAGGACCCGTGGCTCCATGAACCCGGCCCGGCACTCCCGGTTTGGTCTACAGTCGAGTTACCGTAGGTTAAGGTTGCAGGTGGGTCTGAACTTAAGGTTAAGATTAAGGTAAGTTATGATAGACGAATCCTGACTCGACACAAGCACTCGGATTAATGATAATACAATAAATAACAGATATTTTTCAATCTTTGGTGTCCCATCGCCACGAGGGTAAGGCCTCACCGATAAGGTGGCTAGTAGACAAATCTATGCCTGAGGGGTGACAGTAATATATAAGACCCAAGTCGGGAGAGCATACGCTATGTCCCCTATTCCTCGTCATCTTCCGCCTCAGGCTTGGACTCCTCCTTCGAGCTCTCGTCCACAGCATATGCCTCGCCGGATCGCAGCTGCGTCCGTATTTGCGCCGCACCTTTGATAGCAAAACACATGGCAGCCAGAGTCGGGTTGGACGCATTCCCCCGCGGTCCCGGAACGACATTCAGACCGCCGAGGTAAAGGTTACCAATGCCCCAGACCTTGGAAAGCTCGTTGCAGACGGAGATCCGCTTCATTTCGTCGACGGACTTGCTGCCTTTTCTGCCCGCCGCCGTCGTCCCGCAGACGTGGAGGGCCAGACCAGGGGCCAGGAACTGCGGCTCCGAGCCGGGGAGATAGCCGCCCAGCTCGGAAGCGACCTTTTCCATGTCCTGCATCATGCGGTGGCTCTGGAGGCGGTCTCTCGTGGACAGGGTGAAGTCGAATGTCGGCTGCGGCATGCCGTATGCGTCGGTGAGTTTCTTGGAAAAGGTGACGCGGTTCTCCCACCGGCTCTCCACTCGACCGAAGTAGCGGAGGTCGACGATGGTACGCTTGTCGATGGCGGGGGGCACGGCGCCGTAGGAGAACGCGTCGCGGTGGATCTGCGTATGCCAGGGGGTGTCTTCGGTGAAGGGGAGGGTGCATTGCGGATCCAGATCGTCAAAGGGGATTCGGAGAGGGTCCTCGTGTTCGCTGAATTTGCTGCGGTGCTTCTCACATTCGGTACCCCAGTCGTCTTTCTGGAGCTTCTTCACCCATTCGTCCTTCAAGACCACCTGGCAGAAGCACATCGTTTGCTCGGTCAGGTACCGACCCTGCGGGCCAAGTCAGCCTTGAGGTTTCTTGAAAGAGGATCTCGTCGCTAAGGCCCTACCAATGCTGGGATGTAGAATGGGTTTGGATTTCCTTCGGCATCCTGCGCATCCTCTGCGTCGTACCGGAATCCAGAGTTGTACAGGAGCTGGGGGGTGAGAATCGGCCCACCGCAAATGACCACATACCGGGCCTTTATTTCCACCCGGTCGGTCTCTGTCTCAGTCTTCAGGGGCTTTGCAAGGTTTTTGATGATTGCAGACTTGACCTTGACGAGTCCATCTACATTTTCGAACTCCAGCTTTTCGCAGATGTGCTGGTCGCGCAAATCCACTTTCCCACTGGTAACGAGATCTCCCAGCACCGTTGAAGACGACGACCAGTTGATCAAGTTTTTTCCCGGCACTTTCTCAGCGGCCAGTGGGAGGGCTTTG
The DNA here is from genome assembly GCA_025688805.1 of Aspergillus egyptiacus. Taxonomy (NCBI): domain Eukaryota; kingdom Fungi; phylum Ascomycota; class Eurotiomycetes; order Eurotiales; family Aspergillaceae; genus Aspergillus; species Aspergillus egyptiacus. Next base: position 54,047 of record MU628469.1, read on the forward strand.
GCTCCACGGCCCTTGAACTTCTGCTGCAGAATTCCCAGCACCAGCCGCTGTCGGATCGAGTCTTTGAGGACATCCGTCCCAGTGCCAATCAGCTCTTCGGCCCTCTGGTACAACTCTTTCCACTGTTGGGGCGTAAAGATATTGGACCGTTCCAGCGGGTGCTGTCTGGGAGTAGCGCATGTCCAACTGGGGGTTTGGTGAGCCAGAGCGTTTAAGGTTGAGCCTCGTGGGCTCTGATCGGGAGCCATTAGGATAGGGTACTACTGCTTACTGGGTGGACATGCCTCCGACGTTGCGGGACACCCCATTGGCGTCCAGGTTGTGGTAGATATTCTGCTCTTTGTTCTGTCCGTTGAAATTCTGCTCCCCGCTTGGTGATTATCAGCTTCTGGATGCTCCGGCCTGCTGTTTTCCAGATGGATCTTACCGTGGGGACCAGGCCACGGGGGGTAATTTGAGGTTCGCATCCACCCGCGTTGGGACCGACGTCGCATAGAGACTCCCCTAGCGGCAGCTGGTTAAAGCCTGTATTCACTCCAATGGCAGCTGGGAAGCTGCTAATTACCTGGATGATACTTCATCTTGTGAGCCTGAGAAGCACCACCGGTAGAAGAGGGACAATCGATTGGGCACGTACTTGACAAAAGAATCAATGTGTTTCTGGTATGCCACGGCATTCTTCTTATGCTCACCGGGGACCTTGGATTCTCTGCCCGAAGAGAGCTAAGTTAGACCCGGCGTTTGGGGATTGTGTGCCACAAAAGCAATTTCTTTGGAAGGGATATACATACTGCGCACCGGTCTCCACCATAATGATCTTCAGATTCTCCCCCCCAGGGCCCGACTTGGGGTGGAGAATCTCCCTTGCATAAGTTGCCCCGACCGGGCCAGAGCCGATAACTATGGACCATTCTTAGTTCGATACAGCAGACAGGGGTAATCAGGGTCCGTTTACTTAGGACGTCACAGTCTTCCTTCGGCAGCTCCATTTTGCGGCGCTAGTCGTGTGATTAGGATGATAGGCAAAGGTCAAGATTCTCCCTGATGATATTTCCTTGATGAATCGCAAGACACTGGATGTAATACTCCTCTAAAATAGTCAGGGTTGACCCTCAGTTGGTCCATGTTGCAGTAGTAGTCAATGATGCGAACAGGTTGCTGCAGTCGACGACGATGACAAAATGGCCTCCACATGGAGATATCGCAAGCGTCACGAAAGGGTTGCCTTCTTCAGTTGCATTTTGAATAATCTCCAGATATTGCACGTTAGGACACGACCTATTGGATACGCTTCCAGCCCGTTAAAGCAGAGGCAACCTTATGACAGAATACACTTCCTGAACCGCAGCAGTCTTCCAAGTCATCAGTGCAAGCCAGGTTGTATTGACCGAACCGTGTTAGGTGACGTGGACCGTATAGCTGGTATAACCTGATGACAATCCGGAGGCAGGAAATGATTTTCGTGGACCCCCCAATGCAGCAAGTCACTCACAGGAGGCAGCCTCAACGAATTGAATCCATGCAGATGGGTCAAGTACGCGGTGAGTTCCCGTCGGATTGCGGCACTACCCATAAACTCAGCCGGGGAACCGTCTCTATTCGCCTGGGAGACCAGTGTCCGTTACATCAGGACAAGGAGAAGCCCGGGAATTCCATTCCAACCTGCTGGTGTTACATGACAGGCGACGGAAGGGTCCACCTCAGTCAGAACCTCCCTCAGTCAGTTCAGACGCTGTCCCCGGGCTGTTGGGAGGGCCACTGTTTGCGTCGACTATAGGTACTTGCCTGGGTCGGCTTGAACTACCACGGTCTCCTTTTCAGTTACGACATCGCGGATTTACGGCTCCATTCTTTGCTCACCATAGGCGTAGGCAGGATCTAGATTTCAAGTCTCGTAGATCACGACTCCTGCCCCCCGCATGACGACTGTACTAGAACATACAGAGGGTGGTATGCTGACAGGGTTGAAAAAGGCCTGCGGGTCACAGAGTGAAGCAGCCCAATCTCCCTGGGTATTTCGGTAGGGTTTCTAGCTGATATTCGAGTGAGAAAAAACCCATTTGATTAATTGCACTTCTTTTATTGTGCCAAAAGGAGAAATCAGCATGCCGGAAGTCCACCAGCCTTGTTTTGAACCGCAGATCATTCATCGCCGCGAAGATGGTTATTGGATTGACACCTTCTATTACCACAAGGACGACAAAGCCCCTGGACTCATCGTGTATGACCATGACTATGTTTCTGACAGTCCCCGAGTGAAGAATTTCGAGATCTAACACCGTCAACATTGGCGACTAGGTCCGGCCTCAAGGGCAAGGTTGAATATCTCGAGAACCCGAAGAGGACTCGCGCCGGGTCCCAGGAAGACGAGCGCAAGTGGATCTATGTAGAGGATGAAGACAGTGATGATGGATCATCTTCCGCCTCTGATGAATCTTCTGCCTCGTCCAATGGATCGTCCTCATCCGCAGAGGAGGAAGCGGATCCATCCAGTACGTATTGAGCTCTCTCTATCATATTCATATGATTGCCTGGTACATCTGGGGACAGACTGGTTAAATAGATCCGGACTAATCGGGCACGACGATAGCATGGACTGCATACCAAATCTGCCACCTCTACACTCCCGTCCCCATGGCATCCCTGGACATCACCGGCAATGGCTACAATGATATTATCGTCGGTTATAACTTTGGGCCGACGATGATCAACTCCGAACGCAATGGCGGAGACATTATCTGGCTGGAGAACCCGGGCGATAATCCCAAGCGGGAGTGGAAACGACATTTTATCGGGAGATGGCCTGCGATCCATCGCCTGGCTGTCGGTTACTTCACCCAGAGGACGTTCCCGGAAATAATTGCTGCTCCGGTTGTTCATGGGCCAAATGATAAGGTATGATTCCGGTGGAGTTAAGATGCAGGCCCGAATAGCCGAACTGACGTCCCGCAGAGTACCCCGGTCCCCTTGATCATCTTCCAAAAGCCGGATAATAACACATGCAAGAAAGTGTATGTTGTCACATCTCCTGCCCGTCCCAGTGGTTGGTTCCAAGGCTGATAAGTCCTTTATATACGCAGAAAGGAGTGGAGGAAAGACATTGTAGATGATGGTCATTTCCGGGTTATCCACGAAGTCTATAAAAAGAGGTGATCTGCACCCCAGTCCGGGTTTGCATCTCCCATATAATAACGGAGTATCATAGTTTGGATGGCCCCCACGGTCTGGACTCATTGCTCGTCGCGTCCATGGATGGCATCGCCCGCCTGTATTACGAGGAGGGTCGCTGGAAGCGAGAACTGATTGGCCTGGGGAAGATGCAGACCCCCTGGCAGCGAGAAAATACCTTCTTCCCTGCAGCGGGCGAGCTCTGGGGCGCTGGAACTGCAGACGCAGGAAAGATGGGGAGCGACCCGTTTGCCTACGTCGCAGCCAGCGAGCCTTTCCACGGCCCATACATCAGTCTGTACACCAGAAAGGAACGCGGCCAGGCGGGAAACCTGTGGAAGCGCCATGTCCTGGATGTTTATGGCACGCCTACTCAGAAGCGATGCTGGGGAGATGGGCCGGTGCACAACATTGTATGTGCAGACATTGATGGTGAGCGCGGACCCCTCGGCTCCAGGCACCGTGATGTGCAATTAACACCAGGTTTTTGCAGGCGATGGAAATGATGAGTTCCTAGTCTCCATGTTTGGGCCTGTGGATCGCAACGATAAGGGCATTGCTCCGGTCAGTACTCTGATCTCATACTTCCCCGCTGAACTATGATCGTCAAACTGATGTCTCTGGTCGTTTGCAGGACGAGGACGTGACTGGGTTTTCTCCGAACAAGGTGAGTGTGCGAGTGCAAGAAGGCCTTGCCTGAACCGCGATCGATGACCAACAGTGCTGAACACCGTTTACCAGGGAATCTGGTGCTACAAGATCCTCGACCTTGACAAGGGCCTCGTTGCAAAATGGCATCTTCCACCAGGGCGCTCGTCGGCGAGATGCGTCGTCGGTGACTTCTGCGGGCAGGGCAAGGCCGACCTCGCCTCGATCAGCTACCATGTGGACAAATACTACCGAGAGAAGGACCCGGTCGTGACGATTTACCAGAACAAGCTTGACTTCCCAGCCCCGGGTCCGCAGATTTTCGGCACACTTTGGGGAGGAGAAGGGATGGTTTACTTGCCGCGGCCGGACAGTGTCCAGGGTCACTTAAAGAAGGAAGTGATCGAGATTGCTAATTACTTAATCCAAGTGGAGGTTATCCCGCCGGAGAGCGAGGTGGAGTTGTCACAGCCGGATGGAATCAAGGTGATATTCGGATCGCTGACAGAAGATGGGGATCGGGTCCGTCGGCCCCTGGGAGGAAAGCCCTTCCCAGAAAAGGAGACACTGAAACCTCGGAAGGGTAAGACCACGCTGCAAGCAGATGCACGGTTGGGGGCAATCTTCTTGCGTCTACATGAGATCGGCTCGAAAAACCGGGGTCCGTGGAAAACCGCACCAGGCGTACCGGTGAACACCAAGTTCGAGCTGTATGACAAGCAGCTCAAATTCCCGGACCTCCAGTTCGTCAAGGTGGAAGATCTGTGGTGGGGCGGTGCGTTCAAGAAAAAAGACTTCTGGAACTTGACCGGGTTCCATTTCCGCCTGCAGGATAACCAGCAGAACCTCTGCCACATGCAATTCTGGACCGCAGGTCAGCGAAACCCATGACCTGTCTTTGATATGTTCGAGACAAGACTAACTCTCAGCAGGACCGAAAGTGTGGGCCGAATATCACGACCATCATGATAACGCCTTCAAGGAGCTCCACACCTGTCTGTCCCAAGGCACCATCGCGAATGACAACAAGAAGCTTGGTGGTATGTGGGCCCCAGTACCTTCAACCTGTGATTCCATCATTCCGTCAGCGGAGTCCTTGTCGATTGGGGAGGAAGCATTCCCACCTCCACCGAAGGATGTAAAGCATTGCGGTCTGCGGCCTTTGGAGGAGCATGGCCGTATATGGCATGAGGATGCCACGGGAAGCGCCGTCTACCGGAAGAACAACACCGTGTCCTACCCGCGCCACCAGTGGGCTGCTGGCGACGGAAACGGCAAATACATCGATGTGTGGATGGCTCTGGAATTCGATGCGTGGCTGGATTTCGAGCTGTAATTTGCTAGTTCGTCTGGATTCTATCGAGAGAAGGCTTGTGGGTGTAGTGACTGTAACTGCCGCCAGCTGGCCCAGGAGGGATTAGGTATGTCACGTGCAACAAGCCGGAGGAAACTCCCTTGCATGCCTGGGGCAGGAATTCATGCCTGGGGCAGAGTTCCATTGCGTCAGTTGAGGTACTTTGATTGGTCACTTACCTACGTACTTCTATATCAGCTGCCCAGGTGCACTTCCATACCACCTAACTCTTTAACGTTGACCTTTCCTCACATCACAAAATTTCTTTCCATGTCGCCTTTGTAACCCTTGATGCACACGCCTTCTAGCCTTTAACCACTTTCAGTACTCTCTTCAGCCCCTCTTTTTCCAACTCCACCATGAGCCTCCTTTCAACGTCCACCCCCAAGGGGAGACCTTGGTCCAAGAGTCTTCCCCTCACTGCTCAAAACCTCTTCAAGAAGATTATTCATTAGCTTCCCTCCATATCCACCTTTAGTGAGTTGCTATTTCAGAACGTGAAACCTAACGACGGAACTCTCATTTGTCAATCCTTTGACGGCCACGCTGAGACGGAGCGACGCTGCGCAAGGTATTACATCCTCTTTACGAACTGTTTGACTAATATTTTGTACTTAAGTGATGGTAGGATCAATTATAACTTAGTTACCGGAATCCTGCGCGTGAAAGTTATGCCCGTCAGTCTGCACGACATCCACCAGCGGTGGATAAATACCAGCATTATCGAATGGCGATACAAGGACTCATAACTTGGCCGGAATCGCAGCTCTTGTGGAGCGGCGTTGGGACCAGTATGTGTGTTTTCCTTCGGCCATGCTGCTGTGCTAATCAGTTACATTGTCTTAGCTTTTGACCAATTCTCGGGAATTTACAGGGGTTCGTCTAAATAGCCAGACCATTTCGTTCGAGTGGACACGGATCCATTGCCGCGGATAATACTCGAGTCAGGATGGTCGGCGTCCTTTCCATCCCTTCGTGAAGACAAAGATGTGTGGTTGCTCGGAGATCCATCTGTTGTGCTTGTGATGCTGTTACAGTGGACAGCGGTATCGAACGGGCGAGTCAAGGATTGTGCCGAAGTCTGGCGCCGGGACACCCTTGGGAGTCGTGTTTCAAGCACTGTGGTAATTATTTGTTTATCGCAAACCCACGACAGAATGCTAACATTCATTAGAGTATCCTCCCAGCGCCCTCGCCATTACCCCCGGCCGAAACAATTCAGTTCACCAAGGGGGAGCTGTTCGGCGCTGCCTTGGTACTAGGGGCGGACCCAAACAAAATCCTTGAATTAGACGTTGCCGAGCTCAGGGGATTTGCCGAAGAAGCGGTTAAGAGAATGAATATGCACCCAGCATAGCTGCGCATTAGCACTGGTTGTCTTTATTGTTCTGCAACAGATAGCTTTACCGGATGAATTGAATGGACTTTTCTTTCTCTCAAAATGCAGTCTCTGTTTATCCGCATATTGATTAGTACAGTGATTAGTGCATTATAGCTAGTTAACTACTAGGCAAGGGTCAAGCAATTTGTTCTTGTAAATACTTAGGGTGAGCTACGAGTCCGGCGCATATTCCTAGGAATCTTTTTGGATAGACCATTCGGAGAGCTCTTTTCCATGTCTGGATACTGTCTCTATCGACCCCGAGTTTTTCGAATTCGAAGTTCTTCCTCCCACCAGGCAGGTGGACTAGGCAATATGACCCAACCCTTGTAGATGAACTTTGTCAAATCAATACTATAGTACTAGAAAGCATTGCAAAACCATCGGCAGTGAATAATTGGCCGGGATCGATGCTGTGGGGTAGAACGGCCATTTAGACCTCTTGTGGTGACAGCACGGCATCTTTAACAAAACTGGTTGATCCGAGTTCTCCAGTTCTTCGCCCATCGCGACTATACATATATATCTAGGATTATTCACAGAAAGTTTACTAATTCACAGCCCATTCACACTCCTCTTCTTTCCACTGCCACCGCCAATTCCTCCGATCTGGACCCGCCAAGGAAGCTAAGATTGGGGGCCACGCCCGAAACAGGGCTGTGCTTTTAGTCTCGGGATTGAATGCTCTCCAGAACAGTCGGATGTCGGATCAGTGGCCAAGTCTGGATGCTAATGATAGGAGGCAGTAAGCTAAAGGAGCAAAAAATAGTATTAGTGAACTGGGCCTTCATCCAAAAGACAGGTTGGATGTTCCTAGTAGGACAGCTGTGGATAATTCTTACCTAGTACTCGTTAACAGACTCCAACAACCTTACAAGAGACCGCATTCTTAATATAACGTCCCTTAGGTATCCACAAACAGCCTTAGGTAGGTATCCACACCCCATCCACCCACCTAAGCCTACTTGGCTGGGGGCCAGCCGATTCAGCCACTTTTCAGGACGGGAAGAGGTATGTATATAAATCCCCGCCCACGCAGCATCTGCAAGCTGTGATTCACAAAAAGCCTCCTCAATCTTCTTTCTTCTCCTCCGCTCCGGCCCAGCATCAGCATGCGACCCGTCACAAGAACCCCATGGCTAGCAGCAGCAGCCGCCTCCCTCCTCTCCCTTTCCCACTCCACCCTCGCCCAGCTCACGAAACCCATCATGTCCCCCGCCGTGCCCTTTGACCAAATGGACAGCGTCCTATACAGCAGTCTCAATCCAACACCGGCAACCCACACAGCATGGGAATACGGAAGTACATCCTCCTGCACAGCCCTAACATAATGAACCAAACCCATTAACGTACCGGACAGCCCTCCCCGCCCGCTGCCACGACGTCGCCATTGGCTGGGAAGACAAGAGCCCCTACGACATGGAGGTCTACGACGTGCGCTACGAGGACTGCGACACGCCCTGGGTGTTCTGCCGGCACAAGGACGCGGAGTTGACGCTGGAGCAGATGGTCGATAATTTCGGGCGGTTGCCGGTGCGGCTGAGGAATTTGGTACGGGTGCAGCTTGGTACGTATCTCTTCCTTTTTATTTTATTTTTTTTTTATGGACGGATAATAGTTATTGACTTATAATGTGTGCAGCATTCCCAAATGATGAGGGGTCGTTACTTGCGTACGCATTGTGAGTGCCTCGACTACCCCTGAGATAGAGATACGGGTACGTCTTGATGATGATGCTAACACGGATGGAACACATAGTTCCGACCTGGGCGACATCGTCTTCACCGGCGACATGTACCCGTACATCCGGTTCTGGTTCCATGAGATCGGACACATCCGGGACCGCAACGTCAATGCCTCTGCGGGCGATTACTCGGGTGCGCTACCTGTCTACAAAGATATTGTATTCCTGTCCACTGACAAAGCCCATCCAGCATCGGAAGAATGGCTCGCCGTGTATGACAAAGATGACTATATCTGCGATGCTTATGCGCAGACCAGTACGCCTCCCCTGCTGTCCTTTAGGAATGTCCATGAGGATATAGCTAACAGGAACGGAATCGACAGACCATGCCGAGAACTTCGCGCAGGAGGTGGTGGTCGCTGCCTATGACCGGCTTGTTCCTGGGGGGATTGCCTCGCTCGTTCCGAACTATAGTGATATCTATAACCAGTTTGTTGATGTTCAGGAGGTCATGGGGGCGGAGCTTTGTCCTGGTGGGAGGTGCAACAGGCTGTTTGAGGATGAGTATGGTTCCTTTCCTTTTATTGGCTGTGGTGCATACTGTGATTTGAGGCTAATGGTTGATAGTCGGATTGTTTGTATGGGTCCTGATGTGGAATGTGAGTTGCGGGAAGAGCAGGTTGATAAGAGGGGATGGCTGGCGGAGGAGGGGGATGCGCCGGTTGTGTGTGGCTTTGATCATCACTAGGGAGTTTTATATAAAGACGTGATGTGTAGGCTTGACTGTGGTGTGTCTACTTGGTAGATGTACCAGACCTGGAATGGAGGGGTCGCTCCTGGTAGATATTTATACCCGCCTGGGCCATGTATCATAGATATTCACCCCCATTTCATATAATTCCCGCATCGGAGATACTTGTTAAGGAATCATATATGCTACTGATCCGATTCACATAATTCCACTGACACTGACAACTAGGCTCGTCTCAGAGTACTCTCCATCGCTGCACTGCATCAAGCCATCAAGTATAGGCATCGCGGTCGAAGACACGACGCAGTTATCCACACCGACGACCATCCTAGTAAGACTAGACTGCTGCTTCTCTGTACTGAATGGATACTTTTTGCTGAACCGGCGGGTCTACGCCTGGAAGACCGTATCCGCTCATCGGGAGCATACTGCAAAAGACATGACCCCGGACGGGGATGTTGGCAGCCACAAGGACTAATTTCTCCTCGACTATATGTCGTATAAGCGGCATCGCAGGCTGTCCAGGAGTTCTTTGGGAATGTAAAATCAGGGAAAAAAAATAAAAAAAAAAAAAGACCGGAATGGGCTATCTATGTGTTATTTGGTGGTGACGGACGTGCAGGTAGAGAAGCTGGTGTTTGACACGGGCACCAAGAGGAGCCAGTCATTGTGAAGAGCGTTCGGCTCAAAAGAGAAGACCAGACATACACGGTCTCCATGAGTCGAGAATTAGTCCTGGCTACGGGTGCTACGCAGGGCCCTCAGCTACATGGGTTGTCTGAGATCGGGAATTTCAGTACCGCTACAGAGACTCGGGATTAAACCACTTGTGGATTTTCCAGGGGTCGGTGAGAATCTCCAAGGCCACGTCTCGTTCGGATATGAAGTTGAGACATGGGTTGCAATCCGGCAGTAGCAGCAGCAGCAGTGCAGGGCAGGCGTACCAGAAAGACGTGTCCGGCTTGGTTTCGGCTTTCGTGCCCTGTCCTGACTTTCCAGACAGTGAGCGACAAAAGCAGCTTAGGAGCATTGTACACTCGCTGGGTTTCGAATATCCACATCGTGGATATCAGAGCAATACAAGCAGCTGAGAAAGATCCTCCAGGCGCCGGGCGAGCCCACAGCACAGTACATCCTCCCCTTCCAGCCGCTTCCCCGTGCCGGGCCCGATCCCCGCGACATCTTCGGGATGGGCCATCCAGGCTTCATCAGTATCGTCTCGCTCCTCAGCTATCCCTTGTCTTGAGGCTCTGTCCATCTCCGATCGGCAGACCCGGAGACTCCTCCTGGTATCGACTCCGGCATTCTCCGAACCCTGCCGATCTGGAACTGCAGGCTCGGCATAGTATCCGGATGGAGAAGATCCCGAAACATCGGCCCTGGCGCCATTGCTCAAGCCTGATGGGCAGCGTCTGTATACTCCGGAGTGACTAACGAAGTTGGTCAGAGCGTGGAGGCGTCAAAGAAGCAGGTACTGTCGATGTATCATATCAGCGATGGCTGTGCGATGATGGCGCGCCAGGACGAGGGGTCCTGGACCCGTGGTTGAGGGTATATGGAATGAGCAATGTTCGGGTTGTTGATGCCGGTGTATTTCCACTGACACCGAGAGGAAATTTGAAGTGGCCAAGAAGGCGGCAGATCTCATCCAGCAGGATATTGACCATGTTTGTTTAGTAGACGTGCAAGCAATAAGAAACAGATATAGAATCCTTCAGCATCCCGATCTCGGAGTCACCATCTGATCCTCCGATCGGCAACATCAAGCTGCGTTCGGCCCAGTTCAGCGTATCTATTCGGCTGACGGGGACCATGATAGGTTACTAACTCCCTGGGCTTGCATATTCCTACTTATCTACCGGCTGCCGTGAATCCGCCGACGCAACGGGAATCTCCTTCGGTTCCGTACTGCCCCTCCATGAATACCTATGAATCAACTTAACCGCTGGGCTGCGGGGGAGTGGAGCCGATGACGAGAATCGGGACGACGGGATGAGGGGTTCCTGTTCCTGTATCCACCCCTCGGAACGCTATAAAAACCCACGGATTGGCCCTTCCTCGTCCACTCGATACATACCCTAGACTCTACCTTCTTATCGTACTTATCCTATTCATCCCGACTGCTCCCGAGTCCTCCACCACAATGTCCCTCCCCCCCGCGACCGTGGACGCGCTCACCCAGCGCCTCAGCCAATCCTGCGAGGACCCCTCCACCGGCCTCCCCGGCGTCTCGCTCAGCGTGATCGGAAAAGACGGCCAGGAGATCTTCACCCATGCCGCCGGACAGCGCGGACTCGGGAGCCCCGAGCCCATGACCCCGGACACGGTGTTCTGGATTGCGTCGTGCACGAAGATGATTGTCGGGATTGCGTGCATGCAGCTGGTGGAGCAGGGACAGATTTCGCTCGACGACGCGGACGCCGTGGAGCGGCTGTGTCCGGAGTTGAAGGAGGTGAAAGTGCTTCAGGGCGATGGGACGTTGGTTGAGAAGGAGAGAGGCATTACGTTGCGGATGCTGCTGACGCATACGGGTTCGTTGCCATCCTGAGTATCTGAGTATCTGAGTATAGCTGCCGAGGACGCTGACAGGACACGGCATGTTTAGCCGGGTTTGGATACTCGTTCATCCATCCGATTCTGCGCGATTACTCGCGGCCAACCGGGTATAACGAGTTCTCCGGCTACTTGGCCGACTTCAAACAACCGCTGGTGCACCAGCCAGGAGAGGCCTGGGAGTACGGGGTGAGTTTTCCCCGGCCCTGGTCGTGATCACCGCTAATTGAGGGTGAAGGTCAACATCGACTGGGCCGGGATTGTGCTGGAGCGGTTGACCGGCCAGTCCCTGGGCGCGTATATCGAAGAGCACATCTTCCAGCCGCTCGGCCTGACGCAGATCTCCATGGTCCCGTCCGACGAGATGAAGGCGAAGCTGGCCTACATGCATCAGCGCGATCCGACGGGCCGGGTCTCCCAGCGGGACCACCTGCTCCAGCGTGCCTTGACGGTGGACAACGACAGCGAACTCAGCACCTACGTGATGAGCGGCGGCGCCGGCTGCTTCTCCACTGCAACAGACTATACCCGTTCGTCTCCGGCAATTCTCCAGGATTCATACAGAGCTAACGCATCCAGGCATCCTCGCCGTCCTCCTGAACAACGGCCTCTCCCCGAACACAGGCAAGCAGATCCTCCTCCCCGAGACGGTCGAGTCGATGTTCCAGGACCAGATCGGCCACCTCCCCCCGCTGAGCGAGAAGTACTTCGCCGACGCAAAGCCCGACCTGCACCGGGCGGGCACGGGCATCCACCCGACCGTGGAGGGCGATCGCCAGGGATGGGGCCTGACGTTCATGCTGAGCGGGGGGACGACGGGCCGGTCGCGGGCCACGGCGCAGTGGTCTGGCCTGCCGAATCTGCGGTGGTGGTGCGATCGCGAGAAGGGCGTGGCGGGGATCATCTGTGTGCAGGTGCTGCCGTTTGGGGATGCGCAGTTGTTTCAGCTGTCGCAGGACGTGGAGATGTTGGTTTACCAGGGGCTGGAGGGGCTGTAAGTGTCATATGTAGATATATCATAGACGGCTTTCCTGGAGATGCAGGATACACATCGCCCAAGGGGTAGAAATATCTAAACCCATGTAAATAAGGAGATATAATCCTGTTGACCAATCCAGATGTAATATAAATCAGCATGCACCAGCACTCGAACAATTATATACAGTACAAGTACAGTGCACTAAACCAGCACAGCTGCCTCCCCGTCACCACATACACACTACCTAGATACCTAGGTAGGTATAAAGTCGAGTCCCCTCCGCCGAGTCAGAAAGCCACTGCCAGAATCCTGCAGGAACCACACGCCCGCATATCCGCGCGGGCGAAGAGAGCGAGTATCCTCCTAAAGCCCGACTTCCCCGAGCAATTCACCGATGGGTGCAGACGCCACAGGAAAACTCAGGCGCCGTGCCTTGCAGAGACTAGACTCGTGTATAGCTGTAGTAGAGAGAGAGTGACGAGCGTTTCGCCGCTGTCTGCTCTTACTGGGAACAACCAAGTGAATACCTAAGGGGTTTCCAGATGACACACAGGGGATGGGATGAAAGATACGATTTGAAATAACGGTGAGGAACCTGCGAGAATCGTGCCTGTATGCAACAAGAGGAAGAGCATAATCTCTAGCTGCAGGTGGACTTTACAGGATCAAGTGCAGGGAGTAGTGCAGGGAGTAGTGCAGGGTCTGCAATTCGCGGGGAGAGGTCGCTTAATGAGACTCTGTATACAGTCTAGAGCTGTCTATGATAAGCGAAGCATCTGCCCCGCATGCAGGAGTAAGTAAGGTAGGTAAGTAAGCTGCCTATCGACCCCGAAATCCTCTATAGAGTGCGGGTAGTAGTGCATGGACAGGTTCAGTCCCCGGCCCGCTGGGCCTGGCGATCGAATCTGGATCCCATCCCACCTTTCGGAACCTCCATGATAGTCTGGAACTGGATACTAATCATTGTGATCTTGACCCCGCATTAATAATAAGAGTCAAGAGCAGGAAACAATAGTGGAGCTGCCATCATTCCTGACTGCTAGTTTAGGCGGGGATCTACCTACTTCCACCGGAGACAGCAGCTGAGAAGGCTCATCCATTACCCTGATGTAGTTCTAGGAAACTAGTGTTAGCTGTACTCTGGTATACATTAACTACGTTATCCTCGGCGTGCCAGTACGTGGCAGTTGGCAAATGCCACACCAGGCAGGGAAACAGCATCAACTGATATCGAACGACAGGGTCCAGACATGTAAGGAATTGTTTGAGTTCCTTTCAGCCTAGCCTAAGAAAGCCTGGCCAGGGTGGGTGTGCTTCCACGCGAGGACAAAGTAGTGACCTGGAGATGGCGAACAAGGTCCAACCAACATGAAACGCGAGGGGGCGCGGGCGATACGCGAAGGATTCACAACCTGGCAAGATTAGGGCCACGGCCAGGATCTGGATCCAGACTTCCCCGAACGGGCTGAACTGGCTGAACTCAAATAAGATAAGACGGGGATGTGCCCCTGAATTTCCACGGAGAGCGATGCGCACTGCCTGACTCCGCTCTGGCTGCATGATTGTCAACCCATCCACCAATCTTAATAACCCAGCATCTGCCAGCTTGGAGCAGTATTTGATTTTTAAGCGACGGACAGGGTATAATATACTGACTGCTTGATATTCCGATATGTTCCACATGTGGGCAACATCCGCGGCACCAGTGCATCATCCATATGTCATAACCTTTCCAGCCCCAACTTACAGAGCAATCAATATATCTGGACAGACTAGCTGGAACGTCTCCCCCGGACAGAAGTGTTCATGCTCGATCGCAACCGCGTTGGTGGTGGGGATGTTGATCACTCCGGGTCAATCCTCTCCGTCTCCAAACGACGGAGCCTAGGGCACGCACCATCACATCCAGAGCGACTATCCTTCTTCTTTTGTATAATGCTCACCGATCTCGACTGTTGATCATCAGCTTCGCCGGTTGATTTCTTTCCTTGGTCTAATGCGACTGGGACGGATATACTCTGTAGGGTAGACAATTATAACAGCACGTGGTTACCATATGCTTCAAGATCATAGCAACCAAGTAACGGCGTGGTGTCAAGCATACAATTCCGGGGAAGAAATCTGTCAACTGGATAGTCAGACCAGCCGAGGCCGTCGAGGACCATCCCCATGCGACCATTGCCTCGTCGATCTCCCAGGATCGACTAGCAGCGCCGTGGTTCCTTCTGAAATGCGGGGTACTGTCGACTTCGGGCGCAAATCCTGCTGTGGGCGATCCGGTGCCTGTGCCTGGCCCGTGAACGTGTTGATCCCTGGTTCTCGATGCTCGGAGGTCGTGGTGGAAGTTCCATAAAGTCCTATCCAGCCCAAGCCCCAACATGGCAGACCTGCTGCTCTGTGCATTAGCCAGTCCTGCTGAACCAGAGATACTTGGATGGTCGACTGATGCGCTGCCGGAGGGCTCCGTGTGTTGATGGAACTCTCCCAAAGCCCTATGTATTCGAGTCCACAGGCTCCGTCGCAGGATGGCCTCCAACGGTTCGCTCGCGGAATGCCCCTATCCATTCATCGCGGAACGGGCCATTGGCAATAACGGTGGATGTCAGTGCAGGCACCATTACTCAACCACTCCCCCGTCTAACAGGATCTAGATCTCGACGGCCGCTGGTGCCACCCTCTGTCCATCCGCGATGAGACAATCTCATGCTGCTTTCCCTGTCCGATCACCGACTGGAAATACTCCAATGGTTGCATACCACCTCCTCAGCGACCGGGACTATGCTAACGAGTCAGACTATACCACCGACATGGTGCCCTGGATTGCGCTGGCCGTTTTGATACTGATGCTCATCTCGGCCTTGACGTACATGGTCCTGCCGCCGAGCGCAACGCAACGTCACTACCTGACCAGCTGCCCACTGATGGGATTCATCTTCATGTCGGTACGCTGCGCCATTCCATAACACCGACCCCGCTGACAGGGCATATATAGATCGCCTTCATCGTCCCCCTCGGTCCCGCCGTCGAGTACTGTCACGACGCGATCACTCCAAACTACTGGCTCTCCGACACCAGCTGCGCCTTTTCCGGCTCGCTGATGCACTACGGCGTCTGGGTCCTGGTCATCGGCTGTACGTACCGACACCCCCCCCCCCCGCGTGCCCTACCCTAACAAACCCAACAATCGCAGGCTTCTTCCGTTCTCTATCCCTCTACCTCCAACTCTGCTGGGACGTCGAACCAGGCCCGAAATTCCGCATCATCTCCATCGTCGCCATCTTCGGCGGCTCGCTCGCCCTCCTCGGCATCGCCCTCGGAGTCTCCGGCGTCTCCTACCAAGTCGGCGACATGTGCTACATCAGCTACCCCCACAGCATCGCCTCCTTCTGGGGCCCCTTGATCGCCCTCGCCTTCTTCTCCTTCCTCCTCCAACTCTTCATCATGGCCTACTGCATCCGCGGCGTCCTCACCAGCGGCGGAACCGGAACCGCCCGGTTCTCCATAACCCTCTTCAAACGACCCGCCTCCAGGTCCTCACCCGGTTTACCGCGGGCTGTTGTGCCCCCGCGCCAGGCGTCTGCGCGGGTCGGCCGCATCCTACAGCTGCAATGGCGGGCCATCGCCATCGCCTGCTTGGTTTTGCTGCATGTCGTCTACGTCGCACAGGCGGTGCTGCGGTACGGCGATCGGGGCCAGTATTCCGACGACGAGATCCAGCCCTGGGTTGAGTGCCTGATTGACTCGGAGGGGGATCAAGAGGCCTGTCTTGAGTACGCGGGGCGCAGTGGGCCGAACCAAGCGACTGTGATTGCTGCGCTGGCGATTCTTGCGGTACGCATCTATCCTTCTACATCATATATCTACGTATATAAAATAACTCTGGCTGATAATATTTTTTTTTCCACCAGTCCGCCGGCTTCTGGGGCTTCGTCTGCACCGTCCGCTGGTCCATGGTCCTCGCCTGGCTTGACTGGGCGCGCAACAAGAAGGACATCCTCATGGAGATGGAGATTCTTCCCATTCTCCGCAGAAGCCACCATCAACAGAACAATCTGGAACGACTCTCCAGCAATGCATATTCCCTCACGGGCGTTAGTACATCGCCGCACCCGACGACGACAACCCTGGATCCACAAGATGCGGATCGGCTGTACGGGACGAGGAAGTACAATGTCCCCCAGCAAAGCTTCTCGGTTCCGGCGAGGGTCTTCGTCCATGGGACTCGTACTGGGACTAGTACTACGTGCACTGGTGGCGGGGATGTTCACACGGGGAGAAGTAATAATAGTAGTGGTAGTAGTCCCGACACGGAGAATACGCTCAGCTCGACGACGATTCCGAGTCATGGGTATTTTGATTTCAAGGACTTTAGGTGATGGTTTGGATCAAGGAATTGAGGAAAGAAAGGGGTGGGGCAGGGGTGTTGGGTCGGGTGGGCTTTTTATGTGCCTGCTGTTTACCGGGTTCTTAAGTTAATGATATCATGGTGTACTGGTTTGGGTTGGACGCGGATTCTGGTTTATATCTAATATACTTCAAAAGTAGGTTGGTTGGTCTTATGATTCTTGTGCTAAGCGGGGCGTTAATATTGAGGCATAGTGTTGATGGAATTGCTGCAGTGGCACTGGTTAGTATCGGTGCGATCTGGAGAGGCCATTTGGGACCTAAAAGTGGCTGCTTCCAAAGATATCTGCTCTGCTGTAGTCACTCGCCAGAGGTAGTAGATATAGCTGGAGAGGCCCGCGGTATCCAAGATGTTTATTCTGGGTTCATGAGCTGTGCGTCAGAAGCACACCACGATCCTAGTCAGACATTCAGACTCCCTGTATAACATATCTATGAACACCCAATCGAGACTCTGTACTTTTCAAATGCACGCTCACACTCCCCCTCCAAATCATGGTCAAGCATATACCGCATTCTAGCAGAAAACAGCACCGTCCAGTCGGCACTCTTCGTGACCCCCATGAACCCGAGGAGAAAGTCCCTCGCCATCTGCAGCATCCCATCCGGGATATGAAACACCCGTCGATTGCGAGCAGCCGTTTGCACGTTGCGCGTCGTGCGTGCTCTCCGGATCGCTTCGTACAGCGTCAGCACGTCGGCTATCTGCCTCTGCGCTCGGAGACTGTCGGGGCTTAACAATGTCGGTTCGGCGGTGTTCTGTGTATCCTGGAGGTGTTTGTGTTGCTTCAATAGCCCGAGTAACTTCCCCAGTGCGAATCCGTCCTCGACTGCCATGGCGGCCCCTTGGGCCTGGTAGGGGAGAGTTGGGTGGCATGCGTCGCCGAGGAGGGCAACGGGGCCCTAACCGCATTATTAGCATCCCATCATTTCATAGACGGGGGTAACACACCCGTGTCCAAGTTTGCAGTTCCGGCAAGTGGCTCAGCTTCCATTTGGTTACTGCCGGGACGCAGGAAATCAGCTTCTGTAATCTGGCAGGACAAGACAAGGTCAGCACCGCACACACAGTGATATTAATAATTCAGTAAACACTGACGTCTCATCCCAACCCGCATAACTCTCCCTCATCTCCTCTACATCCGCTTGCGCCCTCCGCGTGCCCTGTTCCAGATTATCAGGCCGCAGGAGAACGAGGTTGAACTCCTCGCCGCCGCGAACGGGGTAGAAGATGGTGTGTTTATCTGGACCCAGCCAGCTCGTGATTGCCGTTTTGATGCACAGCTCGTTCACCTTGGGATCATCAAGTGCATCAAGCTGGTCTTTCTTGAATGTAGCGCGGTATGCCAGATCTCCTGTCTCCTGCGGTCTTGTTGGTGCTTCGAGGACGATGTCCCTTGTGCGAGAATAGAGACCTTCACCACATTAGCTCTCTTCCAACTATAACTAACTCACAGACCATACCATCGGCCCCAATCACCACATCACCTTGAACCCTCTCCCCACCCGCCAGAAGCACCTCTGGCCCATCGCCAGCTAAACCGAAAAGCACATCCGTCACCTCCGCCCCAAACCGGATCTCAGCGCCCACCCGCCCGGCCTCCTCTAACAGGACTTGATAAAAATCCTGCCGATGGATAATTCTATCCCACCACACATCAGCATCATACTCTAGTAATACGAAGGAGAAGGAGAAGAAGAAGGAGAAACATACACCCACGGCACCCCAAACTCCCTCACGACCTGCTCCCCCATCGGCATTCCCCTGAGCAGTCTCCCATCCTCATACCGCCGAAACTCAACCTGTTGCACCGTCTGCCCCCGGTCCAGAATCTTGTCCAGCAGACCCAGCCGTTCCAGGATCTTCGCGCCATTGGGCGGGATCTGGATCCCGGCGCCGATCTCCCCGCCATCGGGCGCTCGCTCGAGGACGAGGACGGAGAGGCCGGACTCTGCGCGGAGACAGGAGATGGCGCAGGCGAGGCCGCCGAGACCAGCGCCGATGATGATGATTTTCATTGACTTGGTGATGAGGATGGTGGAGATATGCTGGTGTGGAAACACGTTGAATAAGGTACGTACTTTGTCTATAGGAGTTTGTGGCGGGGAAGCTTTGTTTTGCTTGGCTGTGGTGCCATAATTTTCAGGCCTAGCTAAATGGCTGTACATATCATTGCATCTGTTCAGTGTTCCTTATTTCCATGGATGCATCTGATATCATCCACTAATCAGGTAGGTAATATACTACACCTCAGATCGACTGGCTACCTAGCAACAGTTCTGCAGGTCACCTTGTAGGGCTACATGATCAAGCAGGACATCATTCTGCTGAAGCAAATAGTAGGTAGATGGCAGGCTAGAAGACCTTAAACTCAACCAAGCGGACCCTCAGTCCTTCCACAGGGGTGAATACCAAACGAATCCTCTCCGTGCCAACCCTCTCCCAAGCAATATTTGTAATGCCATTCGCAACCGGGTCCTCATAGCCCCCCTGCAAGTCCAGCTTCACCTCCGCCCATTCTCCATCTGTATACACCTGCACCCGGTAGTCATCCGGCACCTCGAACCCCAGGTCAGCATCCGCAAGAAATGCAACCTCCGCCCTCGCCACTTCCGTCCGAGTCCCGAAATCGATCTGGTACCAGATCTCACTCCCATCCCCGACCGGCGTATCCCACCAGTTCGCGACCTCCGGGTAGAACCAGACCCGGCCGTCAATGACGGCGTGGATCTCTGCCGGATCCGCACCGGGCACGGAGACACTCCCGACCGGGTACGCGGTGTCCTGGCCGAGCTGGATCGAGACAGCGATCGGCCTGTCCACGGGGGGTGGGGCGAGTCGGGGAATCTCAACGGTGAGCCGACGAGCAAGGGTGTCGGACGTGGCGACGACGGTGCCATCCACTTCGATCTGCAGACCCGCCGTGCCGTATCGGTCTCCCGTCGCGTCCCATTGAACGGCAACGTCGTGGCCGTGGTAGAGGATGCGCTCGAGCCGGAAGTAGGAGACCGTCTCCGGGTCAGCGAGCGGGTTCACCTCGAGGAGATCATCTGCGCGGGGGCGGATGCCCACGAAGCCCGCGATGACTTGGTCCACGAAGCCCGAGTGGAAGTAATGCGGGGAGCGGGCGAGTCCGACGATCGGCGCCCCGGTGTCCGGCTCGTAGTCCTCCTCGAGATTGAGCTTCCCGTCGTAATTCGGGTTGTAATGCAGCCGGGCGTACTGGAGCAGGAGCGCATTGTAGTCGGCTTTGGTGATGATGCCGGCGGCGGCGGAGGTAGGGTAGTGGTCGAGGAGGTTGGCCAGCGCGGTCAATACCTGGGTGGTCTGGTACGGCCAGACAGGGCCGTTCCATTGACATTCCCGGTTGTCGCCTTCGTAGCGGTACTGGCGCATGTAGTACTCGTATGTCGGCTCGTTGGTTCGCAGGCCGTGCGCCCCTGCGAGTCTGTCTGGGTCCAGGATATGTTTCCAGGCCTGGGCAAAGGTCTCGGTGTCGTCGGGGAGATCATGCGTCCAGGGCACGTATCCGACCAACTCGCGACCGCGGATGGGATCCCAGTAGGTGACGTTTTCATTGTCGACGTAGAAGCGGTCGATAAAATGCTCCAGGGTGCTGTTCCATAGATGCTCCTGCACCAGGGCCTTGAGTGTTTCGGCCTTGTCTTGATACTCCCCGGCCAAAGCACGGTCCCCGGAGAGGGAGGCCAGGTTCGAAATTGCCAACGCGTTCGCGTACTGGTAGCTATTGATGCTCGGTCGGAAGGCCTCGCCGCCGAGGAAGCCGTCGTACCCACCGGAGGCGTCGATGCTGGCAATCGTGTACTCCGTGGCGTCGGTCAAGGGCTGGATGTAGTACAAGGACTTGGAAGGGTCGAATCCGCCGAACCCAAGCGACGCATTCCAGCCGGTATAGACCGTTTGCATGGCGTCCAGCCGCGCGAGCGCGTCCTCCAACACGCCGTCTACCAGGTATCCCTGCCAGACTCCGTCCGCCATGACCTCGGAGAACTGGTAGGGGTCGGTGTGCGGGCCGAAGAGAACAGAGGCATAGTCCTCTTTGAACCGCCGATCGCGACACCACCGTGCTTCGCGCAGCTGGTAGTTGGCAGCATTGATGAGGATCGCCCAGGGGGACACCTGCCAACCCACGTCGTTGATGAACTCGGTCGATAGGAAGCCGTCGGGGCCCAGGTCGCGTTGGTGGGCCCGGAATAAGCCCCAGCGATAGTAGTAGACCTCCTGGATCTCCGACACGCTGGACTCGAAGAGAGGAATCCGGTCGAGATACCAGGGTGCGTCATTACCGAAGTACTTCTTGGTGACGGCGGCGGCGTCCAGGGCGCAAGCAACACGGAGCAAAGCCGCCGCTACTGGCAGGCTGCCATGCAGTCTCATCTTGTCGGATCGGGGATATGAGTCTGTGGATGGGATGGGAGTTGATTGCTTGAGACGCGGGGGATATATAGCAGGATTGAAGCACGGACTCTCCACATCCCCATATTAACTTGACCCCATCTTAATTATATTAAGCCATATATTAACCTGGATTGCCTATTAACCGGGCTGTCGATCTTCAGCAATCCCCACATTCTGCTCTGCAACTGGAACGTGCTGTAGCCAACCCCACCCGGACTTTTGCTCCTTTTCATCTCTTGGCCAGAGGCACAGAAGCGTTGCAGGAACGACGGTGGAATTAATCCGGCCGTTCGAGTACCATGCTTGCTGGCATAAAACACATGAGGCCCGCTGCGGCTTCATGGACAGATCGACCATCACGTCTGAATGCAGAGTAATAGTTTTAGAGCAGAATAAACTATATGGACACTGACCATGCCAATATATCTCTCACAAGTAAGTTTACGTCGAAACCTCAACTTGCCAAAAGGGTCGAGAAACGCTGTGCTGAGCTAGGACAGGGGCATACGAAGGGGAATATATGTCCATATCCGGGTGTTTGCTGCACGTGTGGGATATGATCGTCATTGATCTGGGTCTGTACTTTGGATGCTCCTGTCTGACGGGGGCCAAAAGTGGCCGTGCCCGTGGCAATCGGACCGGCTGCCCTGATGTCTATCCCAATGGCGGCAGGGATCTCCCTTGCGTTTTACTAACTCGCTAGCTTAGGCGATTTCAAGCTTTCAAGGTACATAGGCATTATCGAAGCATACTTCTCGCTGATCCTGATATGCCCCTTAGTTTAGCACCACAGCTTCAGCTACGAAGGCTCTGAAGCTGGTATTCAGGTCTATGAAGATTTAGATATGCTCTAAACTCGCTAGAAATTTTCATATGGGACTTAGAAGCCCAGTGAGTGCGCACTTCCTGTCTGAAACCTGGCAAAACTGACTATTCATTGGCACTGCCTGCTGTACCAGCCGACAAGAGACATTAGCGTGCCAGCTGGATAGTGCATTAGCATCTACAGGCGGCGGACTTCCCATGAGTCAGGTATGTAGCCGAGCATCTGTATACCTGTGGATCAAGCTATACTACATATTCAGAAAGTTGTAGTTCCTTCCGTCATCACCGGATGGCGTCTGATCTTCAGTTCCGGGCCGTGTCCAGGTCCACAACAATGGTCTGTTCTTGGATCTATGGAAATAGATGACTGCAGAGCATTATCTTGCTTATCATCTCCAACCACAGCATAAAAGCCGCACCTTGTGTGGTCCACTCGACCTATCATGCCACGCCAATAAATGGTGGATGGTTCTTCAGGCTGCTGAATAGATCTATACTATGCTATATTAGCACTTAAACAGATCAATAAATATTAGTAGGAATT
Organism: Aspergillus egyptiacus; assembly: GCA_025688805.1. NCBI lineage: Eukaryota > Fungi > Ascomycota > Eurotiomycetes > Eurotiales > Aspergillaceae > Aspergillus > Aspergillus egyptiacus. Next base: position 76,758 of record MU628469.1, read on the forward strand.
TCATGAGAGGCATATTATAAAGATCTTGAAAATAACTAACAAGTATGGGTTAGTGATAAGAAAAGTATACAGATGTGGTTTCGGATGTGGATTGTAGATGTACGCGCCGCTTGTAGGTAGTTGATGTCATCGACCACCAAGGCCTCAAGCCTCAGTTCGGTAGCTCGAGCGAAGTCTTAGTGGTCCAGTATATCTGTCTCCCTTGTAGCTACGAGGAAGGCGACAAGCGGAGTATCGACGGCCTTGAGTAAGTCGATGATCCCGAATCGACCAGCTCCAGCCCTCGGCGCTACCTATCCTCGAATCTACGCAGTGGGCACTATCACATAGAAATATGAATGAAAAACAAAACTAATCCAATATAGCTAGATCTAGCTTAGACCATAGATTGTGTTCTAAATGCAAAAGCCTAAGGATAGTCTTTCAATTAATACCTTGACTCACACAACGACTCTCATCACTATTACAGCTGCTGGAGCGGCTAGTCACTTCTAACACCGACAAAGTAGTACAACGTAATGAAAGGCCACTGCACTGTGCGCTCCCCGCTGGTAAATTTCCACCCATTCAAATTGGCACCTGACCTGGACACCAACGCTTCAATTTCACTCGGCGTGCGGGACCGGAGACACGAGATGAAGCCGTCTACCCAGAGAGCCAGTGGGGCGATGGGAGCCAGAAAGGTGAAGAGAAGATGGATCGGTGACCGCCAGTACCAGCGCAGCGTCACGTAGAACCCCCAGAAGAAGACGAGCGGGGAGTAGAGACAGGTCGGGACGTCTCGGGCGGTGATTTCAAAGATTCTATGCTGCTCAGCGCTGGTCCTTTCCACAGGCAGAGGGAGGGGAGGGGAACCCGTACATAAAGGCATCAGCGGACTGGACGGCACTGTTCAGAATGCCCGCGGCGTCGGGGTCATCGAAATGATGAAAGCAGATGTTGAACATGCGACACTCCTTGCGGGACCCCGAGTCGCTTAACCTGCCGACCGACCGCGCGTCCACCGGCCGAGCAATATACGAGATGTTGCTATTATTCGGCTGCTGGTTCTCCGCAATTCCCGCCCACACGTCCAGGGGCGGGAACAGGTCGGTCAGGACAAACCGAACCGGGTCCGTCCCCTGCGACTCGGCCTGTCGGTTTAACTCCGACTCGATGGATGGAGTCGGACCGCCCGCGCCCGCACAGACATCCACTATGGTGTAGGCCGACGGGTGGCGGAGGTGTTCCTGGATGACGGCGCAGGCTTGGGTGGCGAGGCTGCCGCGGCTCCAGAAGGGGACGCGCAGGTTCCAGAGCTGAGAGAGCGAGAACTGTTCATGGTGGTGTAGCCACGAGGGACACCAGGACTGGTCGCCGATTTCAAAGAATTGGATGCGTGGCCAGGGCATCGTAGTTGGAGGTTAGTTTAGTCTAGGGGAAGGTGGTGGTTGTGGAGAAATGCAGGGGCCAACTTCGGTGGGCCGCCGGTCGACGCCATGTTCGTCAGGCATCCAGCTGCAGCATGACCGTGGCTACAACTGGTGCAGCTGAGTCTAGAGGAACGACCATCCAGTGTCACTTGCCTACCTGTGGAACAGACTGCCGCAAGTGTCTTAGGCATCTCACTCTGCTTTTCCGCCGCAATGGCTGGACTCAGACCAGTAAATCCGCGGCCAAGCACAGGTCATGTCTAGGTAGGCTACGTATGGTCCGATAGTACTGGTGTTTGGAACTGTCACTAACATACTGCTGTACGGACGTACAGCAGACAATGAAGACTGGTCTCGGTGGACTTGAGGGGAGAGTGTGAGGGTTAAAGCCGACTCTTGGGTATCTGTACGGACAATGTCTACCGTCCCGCCAGTACTTTGACCGGACTTGTGCAGCTGAGGCATGCTTATTGAGAGGAGCATAATCTTGGCAACCTGCTGGAGATGGTCCCGCAGAGGCATGTTACATACAATACTTACCTCCAGCAATATGAAATCAGCACAGCCTGACCTGTCCACTTGGATTTCATTTGGTGACACTGAGGCATGCCCTCATGGAACAAGACCGGCATCCTCCTCGGTGTATTCAGGTGGCTCGGATCAAGATCGTACTCAGCATAGCGGCCCTCTACATCTCCGGACTGGTCTGCACATGATCTTATGGCGTCGTTCAGCCTTGAGCAGGAGATGTAAGGGGCATATCCTGCAGGCGTACTGTGCTGCCCACCCGACTTTTCAGTAAAGGTATTCTTCAGGATCATCTACCCCCTTTAAGCCTCCGAGTATACCACGCAGCTGAACAGCCATGGTATCAATAAATTCTTCATTGCATGAGCTAACTCCCATTCCACCAGAATCTGCTCCAAATCTGCTGTACAGGTGGAGGAAAACCGAGCCACCAAGCTGGGTGTCCTCTATATTAGCAACCTGGTTCTACGAGGGCTCAGTAGTATTCTTCCGTATCGAGTGTATGGTCGCCGCCATGAGTACTTTTTTGTAGCATGAAGCCGAGCTTCCATCATGCTTGGTGTATGTCTGTACCCTGAAGGCGATTGTTCCGTTGCTCGCACCTTTGTCCAAGTCCGGTTTGATCTACGCTGTACGAAGGTATACTAGAAAACTGGTTCCACAGGACAAAGAGAGAAGAGGATTGAAGATATGCGTTAACAGCGCCAGAACGGGCCCATATGGCAAAGCACTTATGCTTCTATACTAGAGAGCAAGCACAGATATCTGGGGCAGCGGAGGGAGGGAGGGGCACCGTGGGCATTGATGCTACGATTAGAGCCAGCAAGGATGGATAAATAAGGTACGTATAACGCAAGAATCTCCAATCCTCATGCCCAGATCTCCATTTTCATGACTATCGGAGTAGTCAAGAAATCTAAACTCGCAACACTACCTAATTACTCCCGGTGACCACCAGAAACGCAGACACAGACACAGACAGCATCAGCATCCGCCTCCTCACAGTGTAAACCTAAACCCGGGCGTATCGAAAATCAACTCCCCGTTCCTCTGCTTCTTATTCTTCCGCGCCATGGTAAAGGTCGTAAAGCACACCGAGACAACCGTAATGCCCGCCGCGATAAAGCAAGTCCATAATCCGGGCCTGGAAAAGGCCGTCAGCACTCCACACACACCATCTTAATAGAAGAAGAAGAAGAAAAGAAGAAGAAGGAAGGAAAAAGAAAACAAACCTATACTCCGGCGCATCCTGATCCCGAAACACCAAGCCGCCAATAACACCACCCACGCCGCCGGCGGCAACGATCAAGGCGGAACCAAACGCCCGGCGCCACTGGCCCGTGATATTGTTGGACTGGTAGGTCAGCACGGCGGGGATGTTGGCGTTGCAGCTGCCGCAGAGGATGAAGGCGCCGAAATAGCGCACCCCGTTGTTGGTTGCGTAGCCGAGCACGGCGACCCCGATGATCTGCAGGATTGCGTTGAGGATCACGACGGGCCCGCGGATCTTGTACTTGTCCGACAGCCAGCTTTCGGTTAGGCCGAGGACGGTGCCGAAGAGGAAGCACTGTTTTTCCGCATTAGTTCATGGTGTTGGTATTGAGGTGGGGAGAAATATTAAAAGGGTTGGGAAGCGTACGGGAGCAGTTAGGGTTTGGGCCTCGGCGACGCTAAACTCGAGGCCTTCGCGCAGGACGATGGGGAGGAAGTAGGCGACCGCGTAGCTGGATTTTTGTCAGTATTCTCCTCATCCTCTCTATATGTAGGGCAGGCGAAGACGGCGACTCACATCACAATGGCAGTCATGAGGAAGTTCATGGCCAGCAGCCACCCCTGCCACTCGAGCGCGTACTGGAGGTACTCCTTCAGCACGAAGGGGGTGAGATGCGCATCGCCCCGATCCTTCTCCACCCGATCGATCATGATATCAATCTCGCGATCCGTCAGGAACCAGCGCGTTTTCCTCGCCTCGTCGGGAAAATCGACGATCAGAATGAAGCCCATTAACCCGACGGCGACGGTGAGGACGCCCTCGATGAGGAAGATCCAGCGCCAGCCTTTGTGGCCTTGGAGGCCTTCCATTTGTTGCAACTACGGCATTAGTATCGGCGGTCAGTCCGAACACTTGCAGCAGCGGTTGTTGTCGTAAGGGAGAGGATGCAACATACCCCGTACGCAAGAATGCCCGAAAAGGAACTAAACGCACTCCCGAGTAGATAGAACAAGCCGACACGCTTACCGGTCTCAAACCGGATGTACCAGGAACTGATCAGGTAGAACGCCGCAGGGAAGAGGCCGGCCTCGAACAGGCCCAGGATGACGCGCAGGCCTGCGAGATGCTGCCAGTCGTTGACGAGGCCCATGCCCACCATAACCAGGCCCCAGGCGACGGTGATGAAGCCCATGAAGATGCGCGGGCCGATCTTGCGCGCGATGACGGTCATGACGGGTTGGAAGACGGTGTAGGTGGGGAAGAAGACGGCGACGATGGTGGACTACAGACAACCGGTTGAACTGTTAGTAACTGTTTATTTCTTGATATTAGAAGAAAAAAAAGACAGGGTGAAGACGAACATAATGTGTTCCTGTCAGGTCAATATCCTGACCCATTCCAGCAATAACCCTACCCAGCCCAGTCCCGCCATATCAGCCATGACAATAACACTATCATAAACCAAAATTAGAGACGAAACTCACGCATTCCCCAGATTCACCCGATCGATCTGACAGACCGTGTACATGATCGCAACCACCACACAAAGCCGGACGTCGATCTTGCGCTTGATCCGCTTCACCGTGGCCTCGTCATACTCGAGCGAGAGTCCGGAGCCTGAGCCTGAGCCCTGGATGGTAAGGCCACCGTCGCCGCCCTTTTCCTCGATATGCTGTGCGTCGGTGGACGCTTTGTTTTCGGTGTCGATGGACATGTTGCCGCGCACTTGTCTGGGGAACCCGATGGCTGGAGTGGTGGTAGTGGAGGAGGGAACTCGAGTTAGATTACGGGGCTGTCTTATATATATGGATGCAGATCTAGTCATAGAGGACCTACTTGGCATTTGGCACTGCAGCATGTCACCTGGCACCATCTAACTATCTACTATGAATAGAAGACTGCCTCCTCTCTGCGTCATCTCATTCTCGTTCCAGTCCAGTCCAGTCCAGTCCAGCCCAGCCCCATTCATCGCTTCGCTTCGCTTCCAAAATGCGGGGGATAAACCTAACCGTCGAGCTACTTTCTAGCTCCAGACAGACCGGAAGGAAACCCACGTCGTCCGACGAATGACAAGCTCATCCCGACTCCACCGGCATGCGGAATGACACCAGTCGCGGACTTGGCGAGAGGAGGTTCGGGACGGTGGCGGAGCGTGCTCGGTCTGGGGAAGTGGATGCTTGCGGGGTAGATACATAGCAGTACTAGTATCCGTACTGTAGTGAGGGTTCTTGATTTTATGCTCTTATCGTGGCTGTAGAGTTATCCAGTAAGGTGAAGATAAAGCAGAAGATGGATGGGCCAGTTACGTGGTTCGGTCTGAAGGTTTCTGCACAGCTGCGGGGTGAGGAGGAGTTCGTGGTTGAATAGGCTATATGACATGGGAGTTGGATCTCTTTAGTCGGGCGGGAGATATTATTACTGTTTCTATGTTGGGATCTTTCAGGATTATGATATTCGTATCCGTTGCTGGCTGCAGCATCTGGGCTAGATATAAAGCCCTGCAGTTACATACAAGAAAGCATGTGGAGGGCACAGAATCCGTCTCCATATCTGCAAACACACACACAGGAAAGTAGAAAAGCCTACTGAGGAAGAATACATGCTAGTACCCCTCGTCCTTATGGGTGAAAGGGCGGATGCTGTTACCGAGGAATCTCGGTCCGAGGGGCGGCGGCGATTGAATCCTGCCAGTACGCCACTCGAGAAAGTCAGAGGACACGGAAAAGTATGTTTCAAGGATGGTAGCTGCTTCTGTGAGCAGTCTTTTTGGAACTGACTGAAAGCAAGATCAGTTGACGTGGATGTCGAAGCGAGCTCGAGTTCTGAAGTAGGGCTACCAAGGACCGACAGATCTGGGATGGAGAATTCGAATCTGAGGAAGTCTAAGCTCGACCAATCATGGTAGAGTGGTTATTTCTTGCTTATTAGCTATAACTTATCGTGCGGAACCTTGTGGAGTATCACGCTGCCCTGCTATGGGACCCGCAACGATGCCCTAACTACCGGTGTTCTAAAGACAGGAATACAGCGTCTGGGCTTAGAGACATAAGAAGCCTGTTCTAAATCAATGGTGTCTACTAGTTCAAGTGCACGTCAACGCCCTCCTCATAAGCAGGCTTCTCCCCCGCCATCTTCCGGAATCGGATATGCTTTATCCCCAGCGTCTTGCAAATGTGATCAAAGAGGTCTCGCACCGGCGTAAAATAGGCCTTGTCCTCAAAGCCATTCCCAGCAGATATCATCCCCGCGACCTCACCGGTCGGCAACATGACCAGCGCCCCGGAATCCCCGGCCTCCGCAAAAGGGCGTCCGGAGCCGCCGACGACACAATGCTCCCAAGTGACCCGGGTCTTGAATCCATCCGGAGTAATCATCTTGGCAACTTTGCATTCCCTCAGCCCATTGTACCTGCCGCTGGTGACTTGGGTCTTCCGACCTATCTTCCAGACCTTGTTGTCGACCAAATCGGCGAAGTTGTTGAGCGGGCAGAGCGAGGCTCCCTTCAGTCTTTCGCTAGGGTAGGCCGTCAACTAAACCACGAGTCAGTGATATCGCGGCCTCTGAATTCTCAATGGTTTACTTACGTCATTGGAGCCAACCTTGCGATTAGGCGTGGGTTTAATGAGCGCCCAGTCGACAATGCGTGGGAAGGGGAGACCCGGAAGATGAACGACCTGTTCCAAGGCCGTGGATGCGAACACCTTACCTACCACATATCTCTCCTTATCCCGAAAGGATTGCACCTTTACCACCGTTTCCTCACGCATTTTGAGATTTTTCTGCTGTGCCTTAAACCACCGCTGGTCCGGGGGTGTGACGAACTCGTCCGTGTTGAGATCCCGTAGAATTGACTTGTATCTGGTGGTTTTCAATGACTCTATCATTTCATTGTTGCACTGGATTGATGCGTCGAGGTCCAGCCGGCTGGGGGAATCGACCAACAGCAGATGGTCTGCGTTTGGATCTTTTGGGCGGACTCCAGTCTGGTTCCATTTTCTGGCCACTATTCGTAACAAGAGAGTTAGTAGGAAGGGTAGACGGAAGGAGGGTTTTGAACGTACAGTCGACTCTACTTCCTGGGATTTCTCCCTCAGTAGGCAGAACGCAGTGGGCACAAGTGATGACCATCGGCATCCATACACCATTGCTAGGATTTTGTATTTCAAGCCAGCCACCGAGCGTACCTTGGCCCTTGTGGCCGTGGTGATAGGCTATACTGTAGCCGTTTTTCGCTCGTTCAGTGCAGAATGAACCACTGACGACAAAATCAGGCTCATCGCCGACAGTCGAAACCGGCAGATCCTCCCTGATAAGGACTGCCACCATGCCGAGGGAGAATTTCTGGAGCATCTCCACGATTTTCTCCCGGACGACCTTCCAGTTCCGTCGGGATCCTCGCTCAACCGAGAGAAGAATAGTAGGCGCGCACATCTCCCTGGACTCATGAACCCCAATCCGATGGCAGCCCATCGAGACACAGTCTTGTAGCCCGACGTGGCTGACAATCTTCATGGCCAGTTTCTCCCATACGTCCCAGATCGCATCGGAAGGGAAGCACGGCCAGATATAAGGCTGTCTGCCAAATTCCGGGTCCAACAGCTCCACGGCAACCGTTGTAATACCCTGAGAGGAAAGGTATTTCTTGACCTCCCTTGCCACGCCAATCCAACTGCGGGCTTCAGGATCGTCTCTTTTGACGTTGATCAACACCGTTAGCTGCGGCTGCGATGAGCGGTCAAAGACAGCCTGTCGGCAAACAAAGCTGGCGTCTACGCATGCCACATGCAGGGTTCGTTCCACGATGCGGGAAATCTCTCGCAGAACTGGTTCACCATGTAGTATGAGATGGTTCCACTCGGGGTGTTCTTGCGGGATTGAAGGTGTCCTCGCAGGGAGGGGGCAGAGGTTGGGGCCGCCTGCTCGGTAGTCTTCCTCGATAAACCCGTCCCACTGGCGGATGGGATCGCTGTCGGTGGACGATCTGTTTGTGCGCCGGCGGCGGTGGTCGGTTCGAGTCAACGGGTTTGAAGATGAGGGGCGGGCAGGTAGGGCCTCAGAGGCATAGCTAAGTTCCGTGGGCCACATGGGGGAATAGAACACGCGTCATGGTGGATGTTAGCAGGGGAGGTTGTAGAGAAGGGATATGGGTGAGGTGTACCTGCTTTAAATAATGAGTAGGCGACAGTATTCACGTATCAAAGATGTTCTGTGGTGACTGTTGTGGTGACAGTCTCAGAGTAACCGAGCAGGTGAGGGTTGATGGAGGTGAAAGTGAAGTGGCGACGAGGCCAAAGTGAAGTAGAAAGAAGATGTGAAGGACGTTGAAACCTTAGTTTGGCTGCTGCCTGCGTAATCTTTGAAGTATGTTGCCGGAATCGACCTCCATAGAAGACTCATCGGTGCAGGAATGGAGATCCGGAAGTGACATGATAGAGTTGATACACCAGCTTAATCTGTGACATTCACCTGTCTATGTCGGACCTCTGGAATACTGCCTTCCCATCTATCTATAAGATCTGTATCCTGGTACCTAGGGCTGGATACCCTATTGCGCGGTGTAGATGGACAAATGCCACAGTACTCAATCATATATTCTATTTCGAGGTATCATAATCATAACACATAAACCAGCAGTCAAACGCTATCCTACACACTGCATCACAGATCAAGCCTCCACATACTCCCAGTCAATCAACCCGCCAAACGCCAAAACCAGCCCCAGCACCTGCGCCGAGACCATGCCCAGATAGATCGAGGTATCCGTAATATGCGCCGGCGGGGATGCCCCCCTCAACCGCTCCAGCAAGGGAGGCAGATGCGCCCCCGTCGTGCGCAGCAGCGCGCGCATGATCGCCTTGGACGGCGGCGTCGTCACCCTCGAGATCTGCAGGTCATCGCGCAGCAGCCGCATGTGCGCCAGCGAGTCCGTCCCGTGGTGGACGCCGTTGGCCCACGGCAGGAGCGGGATGCCGCGGTGGACGACGAAGAGGGAGTAGAACAGCCAGCGGCCGCTGGAGGGGTCGAACCAGTCGCGGAGGAGGGGCTCGTCGAGGTCACTGAGGTGGGAGGGAGAGAGGAGGGTCTCGAGTTCGTCGCGGAGCGGGCTGACGGGGGTGATTTCGGCGGTGGTGTGGGCGTGGAATTGATCGCGGATCGACTCCGCCCAGCGCAGCTTGGGGAATGTGCCGGCTTCTTCGAGCAGCTGGACGTAGATTTTCCACGTGTTGGTCGGTCGGTAGTAGCCGCTGACGACGGTGGAAGTGTCGCAGCCGGCGGCGGTGATGTGGTGGACGAGTGCGGCGACGATCTCGACGGCTTTGCGGGCGTCGTCTTTGGGGTTGAGGGAGGTGAGCTGGGTGAGGTCGCCGACTAGGGCCAGGCCTTGGTAGTTGACGCGGGGCATTTCATGCTAACAGGGTCCAGTCAGTCTGAGATAGGCAGATGGAGGGCAGACGGAACAAACCTGGGGAGGTTCCAGCGAACGGGGCTGGAAGGGGACATGCTTGAATGGTCTGCGCGCATAAAGCATGGTATGCAGTGGAAATCGATGGATGTGGAAAAACTAAACAGGGCTTTATGTTACGCACAGTAAAGAGAGACCTGGGCACTCCATGGAGTATTTATTCACACGAAGGACATGAACACGTCTTGATAGCCTGAGTCATCGCAACTGGTGAAGATGGAGAATGATACCCAATCCACGGCGACTAGGCTGGGATCGGAGCACCGCTACGACTGCCACGTAGTCACCGACTGAACTGGGTGGATCTGGCCCGATAGACATGAACTGCCCTGAACGAGTCGGTCACGGCCCACCCCAGCCTCCGGCTTTGTATGACGATGCATCACCACGATTAGTGGGCTTGGATTGCCAGGGACGGAATAGATGCGAGATCTCAGCGACAAATCATGGCCCTCAATCGCATGCCAAGGCAAGCCTCACGATCGACGTAGCATAGTCTAGTAACCCAAGTCGAAGCTCCAGCTCCAGTTCCCCTCTGCCGATCAACCGTCTCCAACTGGACCCATCTGACTCACAGTGATCGTAGAAGCAGACATCCCACGCCAAAGACCAGGACCGTCGGTAGCAGTAGCCAGGTCTAACTCATCAGGATGCGGGTACTCTGCCTGAATGGCCATCCTGCTGGATCGAAGCCCTACCTGGGGAATGCCTCTGCCGTCCTCTCGCTCCTGCAAGTTACAGCCCCAGGCCGAGGATCCTGCGAGATAAGGTACTCTACTTAACCTATGGGTGATCCCCACCCAGACGGGCACTGGAACGGGCCTTCTGCTTTGCTGCTTCCACGTGGAAGGTTCGGTGGCCGACAGTTCACTGGCAGAGTGCAGCCAATGATGGACAGGAAGTCGAACAAGTATCTACGGAGGCGAAGGCAGGCTTGAAGATTTACATCTGCCAGTGTCGTTGGTCTCGTCACTTCAACAAAGCTGAGCTGTTCGTCAGATACCCGATCAGGGCAGGAAAGAGGATACTTCGCCAGACTGGCGGGAACTTCCTCCATCAGACGGCCGTCCTAAGAGCTACATGTCTGAATGATATTTACCCCCATGACGTCTCATACCTCCCTCCAAGAATAAGTGATAAATACTAAAGCAGACCACCTAAAAAGTCACCATGCGCTCGCCCTCCCCAGACTCACCCCTGCACACAGCAACGGCGCCGCCTGCTCAACCCCCAGTCTCAACACTCATATCGGGATCTGCAACAGCATACATGACTCCGCAGACCCGCCGTGGGCACTGCCTAGGCTACCTACTCCCCGCCATTTCCTTCTCGCAGAACCGACCCGCGTATCCGGACCCCGGCCTCCTGGTCCCGGTCCCGGCGGCATCGCCATCATGCTGCTTAATCCTACACCCGACGCAGGCACCACCCGGCAGTTCTAAAATTGAAAGTCAGTTTAATTGGTCGGTAAAGTTTGATCCCGCCAAGTCCCTCACTGCTATCGCGAGATTCATGCGCGGGGGGCTGTTCAGTACTCGGCCTGGGTATCACGACATTGGGGTCGCCCGTCAATGGGTATTTTCTCCAAATTGGAGAAAATTCGAGACCATTTCTATCTTCACAATATCTCAGAGCCACCTCTCATCACAGAATCCTAAAGTCAGGATCATTATCAACAGTGGTCCAACGCCTGGGCCTAATACACACAGCATTGAACTCAGGACCATCTGAACCAGCAGCGTGAGTCAAGCAGCAACCGGGACCGGAGCCCCGTTGAGAGGAACAAGAGACATCTTGGTAGTTTATGTAAAGGTTCTGGGCGGGTCAGGAGACGTGGAGAGAGACGGAAGGGGGCCTGTGGCAAGGGAGTGGCAGCTTCGGTTTATTCAACGCATACGTATCCATTCGTTGAAGGCCAACATCTCGTCTCGCTATCCTGCTGATTCAGGTGCGGTGATCGTGGATCTAGTCCCATGGGTTGATTGGCTTACTCAAAGCACTCTGTGACCGTCTTAATGATGCTGTCGTGTTGTGAGCCGCGGAATAATCTCCATGGTGGCGTATTCAGCGGTCCAGTATTGATCAGTGCGAGACAATCCACATATTGGGACACATGGCGGTGCATGATGGGATGGTGATGGAAATACGTCCCTTGGGATGGAGGCGTGCTGACACAAAGGCCATGCGATGGAATGGTGATTCATGACCGGAGACGGATTCACAGGATTAATGGGAGCGCACCGGGAGAGACTGGCGGCGAAGTCAATCCAGAGCCAGGGGACTGCGGTGCGATCAATTCAAGGAGACGTAAATTCCCATTCAGTCCTACCAGATTCAGGAATACCAAAATACATGAGACAAACCACGGCGCAAAACAAACAGGGAAACAAAAGAAAGCGTTACACATACATGCCCCAGGAATAGAAGAAAAGAAGAAAACCACACCACGAAACGCCACACTGGGTATCAGGCGCCAGAAACACCAACCAGAAAAAGGGGTACAGCTCGTCGCTCGCAGAATCACACATCCTGAGTACGGCGAGACTCCTGATGCGCCATAGAGATGAAGGCTCTCACAAGACGCGATCTGACCGTGGCTACAGTGCGGTCGTCCAACTTTTCCCCTTTTATGTCAATGGGCTCGCGGGTCTTGCCGCAGGGGGTACTGAAGAGCCACCGGGCGAGTTCTTCATAGTTATCGCGGTTAGTTGGTTTCATGTCGTAGAGTTCGCTCATGTCGATGCGGAGTTGTTTGCCATCATGGGACGCTTGTAGGATGCGTGCCTTCGAATTGAAGAAGGAGAGGACCAACATCTGATGATGCGGGTCAGCATTCGAAGCGCGTTTACAGAGCTTGAGAATGACGAAAAGACATGAATGCGCCGCAGGGATATGGCGTGGACAGGGGAACTTACAGGCACATAATAGTCCACTGAATACTTGAGGTTTCGCAATCGCCATTCCATGTATGCCGCAATCGTTAGAACCTCACCGTGTGAAATGCGCTCGTCTGGCTCCGTGTCATTCTGGAGTTTGCAGATCATATGGGGGAATAAGATCGACGGGATTTCAAATTCATAGTAGGCATTCCAGTCATAAGGGTGCCTGGGCCAACTTCCGGTTGTAACCTTGGGCACGCGAGGCCAGAAGAGTGAAAAACTTGGGTAGATGAGTCAGCAGTGTAGATGAGAGAAGGTTCGTTTAACTTACTCGATGCGGTTCCAGGGCGACTCTTTATGGGCGAGCAAGAGTCTGCCCCAGACTTGCTGCCGGACTTTGAACACGCCGAAAGCGATCTCACGTGCATTGGGACGGCTGCTGCGGGGCATAATCTCTTCATCACCATCGTCATTGCCATCGTCACTTGTGTCTTGCTCGCTATGTTCGCTGTCACTAAGGCCTTTGTCACTGTCGTCTTTGGCGTTGGATATTTGGCTAGATTCGCTGCCGTCGGGAAGTCTGTGTGGAGGCCAGACGTCGTTCCAATTTATTTCTCCGACTTCGGTCGTTGGAAGCGGTCGGAAAAAGGTAGTGGTGTTTTCCTCCTCGGCGTCAGCTTCGCGGCTCAGCGGAGACAGTTTGATGCCGAGCTGCGCCAAATCCGACTCGTCCAGGAAAGCCTTGTCGGAAGCCTCGACGGTGAGGTAAATGTCGTTCAGACGCTTGCTGATGACATTGGTTCTCTCCTTACAGGCACAGCAGGATGGCAGCCACTGATTGACCTTTCGGCGAACCAGATTCGCAGCTCGAGGCGTCAACTCCTGCATTGCGACGGGCCTGAGAGAGACGAGGGGGAAGGGAAAGTTCAGAGGATGAAGCCGATAGTTATGATGGAAGAGGGGATGAGAGAGAGCTGGCGAGAGAGAGGGAGAGAGAGGGTGTTTTAGGGCGCTTTGGGTAGTCAGCGGGGCGAAGGATTTCAGACCGGAGAAGTTTGGAATTCTGGAGGTAGAAGACGCTGAAAATCGGTTGGAGAGGCTACCGGGCTGGAAGAAGTATCTTAGCCTGGTCTCCGAAAGAACGGCGTTGGACGGGATCGTGCCTATCAAACATGACTTGGGCGATTTCAAGCTCCTGTGGTACAATCTGCCTGCAATTCATCCAACATCTACCACCGCCGACCGAGGGTGTCGATTTCGAGACCAATGTGGATTTCACATCCCCGAGGAGGAGTGAGAGGATCAAGGGATTGAATGAGAAAAGACCCAGGCCGGAGACACCAACCCCCTCACCCAATGAGACCGACAATCTTCCCGGCATTTTTGGGAGACTTGGGCTTTCTGACGAGATTGGGTCTTCGGAGGAAGTTGAACTTTTTTCACAAGCCTCATCCCTCTCCAACGAGACACCGCTGTCGAAAATGAAGGATCCCCTCTATCAGCCGGAACCCTCTTAAAAGCAGGAGGAGGAGGAGGAGGAAGAGGAGCAAGAATTCCCTCGGGTATCGGAGGAAAACATTGTCAATGCCCTGCTGATCGATTTCGCCAACCTCGTAACCGCCTCCATCGATGGAGTCAAGTGCCACTGGACAATGCAACGCAAGGCTTTCAGAGTCATGGATGAAAACGGGACCAAGCTCTATGAAGCCCGGACCGATGGACACTTATTCCAAACCCTCAATGCTCCCTCTAAGGTGATCGTCGAAGTGAAACCGGGAGTTCGAGGTAACTGTCCCAGAGTGAGGTTGCAGGAAACCGCGCAGATGGTCGCCTGGATCCACAAGGAGCCGCACTGTGAAGGGCAGATGAAGCCAAACTCCGCCACATCACATCATGACGGGGACAACGCAGTCGGTCAGGTATACCGGCGCCTGCTTATCTCCCAGAATCGGCACGAGATATACCTCATCGTCGCGGAGTATGACGGGGAATATTACGATTATATCACCAACTCCAAGCGCGAGGAGCCATGTACCTCGTTTATATGGATGCGCGAGTTTGGCCCATGGAACATCAATAATCCAGACGACGTACAGAACATTGCCTCGATCATCTTGGCCGTCACCTTGCAGTTCAGCAAAGACGAAGATCAAGGCCTTGGTCTCAACTTGCCTTCCTAACCCACCGTGTGCTTTGCTTAGAGACTCTCCAACGGCAGACGCGTCTCTGTTCTCGACATCTTCTTGTCTCCTTACACTCCACTTGGTCTCCACCACCGCCAGGAGCTACATCCGCTTACTGGAGCAATCAAGCGACTTCTCTCCAACGCCGTCGGACGGAGAGTGGGCTCGAGGGCGACGTTACTTCGGCAGATAACTGTTTATTCTGTGTTCAGTGCACTACATTTGTCTTTTTGTTCTTTCAGTTTTCTTTTTTTTTTTCTTTTTTCTTTTCCTTTCCTAGCCTTGTCCGAGTCAAATACCCCATATTTCCTGTCCTTCAAGTCAATTTCCGCTCTAAATACAATACATTGTGACTTCTGTCCGTTTCCAGGTATACCCCAATTCTTTGGGTAGAACTAGGTCAACGCCATGATAGACATAACGACATGCTATTCAGAGATAAAATAAAAATAAATTAAAAATAAAAATAAACCTCGCATACAGCTCACTAAAACAGAAAGTCAGGACTTACCCCGGGCCCCAGCACTGATCGTAAACTCCGGCGCATAAAAGATAGGTAGGGGCAGAAAAATGCCCTGACTGGGGATCTTGCATTCAACAGATATAGGTATAACTCGAGCAGTATGTTACTTATACTAGGTAGATACGTACTACACGCAGGTAACTATTTCAAGTGTAAGGTACACCTTAAGGTATTCACATCATGGCGGGGCGGAAAGTGGGGAGGATACCTTCATTAATGAAGGTTAACGGGTGGGTGGAGCCAGTCGCCGGGAGATCTCCAGGGCTACGCAGTAGGCTGATGAGGATATCTCTTGGCGGTGGAGGGGAAAGGCTAGAGGGATTATAAGAAATTGGGTCTTAGCTTCAACTTCATGGCGAGTGCAGGCGCGTAGGAGCAGCTGAGACAGAGCAACTGCGTCAGGTAATCCGAACTAAGTACAATAGTCTCATATTAACAACTATCTGGCAATCTCTACTCCGACAGATCAACAGATCAGATGGCATGGCCTCGCTACTGAGCAAAAACCAGGCCGAGCACGCACGAATAACGCCGAAATCCTGCATACCGGATGCATCCAAGCGCCTGAAATATTCAACAAGAAAGAACGAATGTCACAAGACAGTGGAGAATATGAAATCCACGAGAGAATAGGTACAGAAGACAGGGATGTGATCGGGTACGGACTGAACCATTTTCTAAACAAAAAGGCGGATTGGCCCACCATGAAAGCAATGCTGGTCATCAACGCTCGTAAATGCAAATCGACATGTGGCTATGACCGGTTCTTCGGCTGCGCCAGCATGTTCAAACGGCTCGTACTAAGCATGCGGCCTTTGGTCCGCGCACTTGCCGGAGTTCCACTACGACTCGTGCCCGAGCCGGAGCGAAGAGGGGTATGCGAACGAGGCTTGAGCGGACTAGACGCGACTGTCTTCTGGGGTACGGGCGTATTGACCTTGACCCGTTTCGCACTGCGCTCCTCCGTGTGGGCAGTCGGTGGCACATTCTCAATGTCAGTCTCATCCTCCGCTGCACGGTGTCGCTTTTTGTGGCTGAGACCATGGGGCATGCCGGGAATCTCGGGAAGCGTGGCCTCCACAGGCACCTCAGAGGGGCGGACCGGACGGATCGTGGCCGACTTCTGAGCACTGCCATGCTCGGGGGTGAGTGGAGGTAGCGTGGGGTAGACGACGTCGGTGGTGGGCGGGACCTTGACGGTAGCAGGCTTTTTCGAAGGCGAGGGCGAGACCACCTCTTCCGTGTCGGGCTTCGCAGAAGGAGTGAATTCCACCTTCTTCTTGGGAGAAGGTGTTGTCGCGACCTCATGAGAGCCTTCGCGCGATGGCTGTAGTAAAAGGTCGGGTGTGAAATCCGGGGCCGCTTTATGAGTTCCGGCGGCAATCTTGGCCGGATCCTTTGAAAACAGGGGCTGAGGGCGGCGGAGAATGGATTTCAAGCTGCTCAAAGTAGGAATGTTGCTCTTGAACCGGGGGTTGAATTCAGTGCGAGGCGTGCTTGGCGCCTCGGCCGGCTTCGAGAGAGGGGATCTGGCAAGGGACGGAATCATGGAGGTACGCGTTGGCTTTAGGCTCATGGAGGAACGGGCTAACGAGGCCCGGGTTGGCGTCAACAAAGAGCTGCACACACCTACTCGAGGGCGGGGAATCGTGGGCTTTGACTGAATCGCAGGTCTGGCAGAAGTCGCAGCGGGCTTGTCGTGCTTAACACGTTTGGCTGCAGGAGTGGTAGGAGCCGCTGCTTTTGGAGAAGTCTTCGCAGGAGAAGCGTGGCTTTCTGGTTCCTCCAGACGCGCCTTGGAATTGGTCCTCTTGAGGTTTTGCTGGACTGGCTGGAAGCGGCCAGGCGCGGCACGGAACGCGGAGGGATGACCGGCGATAGAATCCATCTTCTTGAACTCGGCCATGTGAGCGTCAGAGAACCGGCTAGTTTTCCCTTTCGGCTTGGCAATCTTTCGATCACCGGTCTGCGAACTGTCTGAGGCGGCCTGGGTGGCTTTCTCATGTATCATCTGGGATTTGATGCGAGCGACATCTTCGCGCACGCTTTCCATGAGCTTCTTGGCTTCGTCGCTAAGTTGGGAATCTTGGCAGGAGAATTTAAATTCGAAGGCGGGCGTGCCGTAGTACGCAGAGGCGGGAGAAGGATTCGTTTTGCTGGGCGTGTTCTGGGCCGGCGTCTCTTTGATGATGTTGCCCTGGGCGTCCTTCTTGACCGGGTTGAATCCCAGGATCAGACCCGAGTCCGCCTGCTTGGTGGTGCTCTGATGCACCTTGCTAGGGTGCATTTCGTGATGATTCGGACGAGTAACAGCAGTGGTGGGTGTTTTTGTAGGCGAGCTTGTCTGCACGCGTTTTGACTTCGGCGTGCTCGCTTTGGCCATTGCTGTGGAAGGTTCGGTTTTGGGGACTTCAGGAAACTCGGGAAGTTCGTCGCGCTCGATGACGGGTTGTAGGCTTTTCTTGGTCGACGCGTTGGTGGCGTTGTTTTGGTTCGTGGTTGACTCGGGAATATCCTGCTCAAAAGGAGGGTCAGCAATGCCCACCAAGCAAGGGCGTCAGAGCAGGGCCAGTCTACCTCGGCGGGCGGCTGCTGAAGGCTGCGCAAACGCGCGGACCGGCGGACCGCCATATTGAACAGAAGCAAAAATCGAGATTGGTCAAAGCTATGCAGTAATAGTTGTCGCGCTGGAAGGATGGTGTTTGAGACGGAGGACAGTTCGGTTGCAATAATACCTTAAGGTTGAGGAGAGGTTCAAGGGTGGAAGTGCTGCAAATTCACGGTGTAAATAAAAGGCCCGAAACGGCAGGCGGTGAGCTGACGTCATGGCCTCAACGCGGTTAGCGTCAACGGTGGCGATGTTTACATCCTTCCTGTTCCGTCTGTATAAACTGGGACTATGCTTGCTGAGTAATTATGTCTCGGTTGCTGCATAATTTTGGCCTGCTGTTGAAACTCGGTGCATCTTCTACACCGCAACCTAAACGGTATCATCCATCATCTAGGTGCTTTGCCCCAGGGAGCAGCCTTGGCTCTTGTCTAGCACATAGTGGATAGTGGTGGTTGCACCCAGAAGACGACTTCTTTGAAGGTGCCTGGCCATGATATATATTTGACACGATACCGCGATCTCAGCAAAGGTGTATCAGAAATCTTCCTGCCTGTCAATCTTCAAGGCAAGTCCAATCCATGCTCACAGCGGGCGTCAAATTTAGCGAAAAAGAGCGAGCGACTGTTTGAGTCTTCCATAGCGTACACTATGCCAACTACCCAACTGAGGTGACCAAATAAGGCTTGACAGTTCCGGGTAACATAATCCAGCTTCATCTTTCAATCCGCCAGCTACAACCCAAATTCAGATTTCTGTGGGCTGTTCGCTGCATCAGCTTTATCCACCTGTTTCTCAGTGTTGTCACCATCGTGATCCTCTATCACCACCCTGGAAAGCAGACTGTTGCCCGCAGCCTGATCAAGTGTAAAGCCCTCACAGAAGCCCCCCTTCATGCTACTATCCATGTCATTACTTCTTGTATTACTGGGATACTACACTCCAATCTTTACATCCCATCAGTTGCCAGCGCAGCTCTCCATACAAGCAAAAGCCTCTTGCTATACATGGTCTCGATTGTCAACATCGCATCTGCTTTTGGACAGACTGTCCCATATCTTGCGGGAACGCGCATTAAACCTATCATGATTCTCTTTTTCTGCACAGCTGCTACCATTATTGCCATCTTTACCTGGATCGCCGTGTCCAACGTTGGAGGGTTCATCGTCTGGGCATGCTACTGGGGGTTTCTCAGCGGCAGCACGCAATACTGTACTGGCTGCAAGAATTTTCGCATAATCTTCATGACCTGGAAGACGGACACCAGCACTACAACCAACCCTGCTGCAGTCTACTCTTGTCGAAATCAGTAAAATATATAAAGACAATCTAGCCAAGTTCAAGAAACGTATCAGCCAATACCCAAGCAAGAATAACCCAATATAGGTTGGGCCCTTGCTGTGAAGATCACTATGGGGAGACTCTTGAAATACCAGATGCATAAGGAGTCACCTTTCATCTTATTTGCATGCGTGGTCTGCGCTAATTAGCACAGCCTGGCACTGTGGAAGTCGGCGCGGTCAAGTCACCCAGAATGATTTCCCAAAGAAAATCCCTGCCGAGGGAGCCAGAAAAAAAAGTGGTCTCAGAATTTCCGAATGGATCTTCCTCCTGAGACGTTGCAATCAGATATAGATCGGAAGGCCTTCACTTCCGATTGGATTCTGAGACCAGAATGGAATGTAGTATTTGTAGTAGCTTAATGATGGCTCTGGTATTTGGAATCCAGGAAGGCGCAAGATCATGGTCTTTGATTGTGAAGGAGAAAATTGATCATCTAAGGCATGGCTTGCAGGACTGTAATTCTAATTCCGATTCTTACCTCTTATGGGTCCACATATGGATGCAAGCAATGAGCGACGAGCACGTAGTGCCAACCCTGAGATGTTGGGATGCTCCATATTTCTCAGCTGAAGATGCAGCTCAATGGCTTACATCCTCCATCCACCGTCCGGGGCATTGATGGAGTGCTGATAATATTGTCATCCAATTGCAATTCTCCAATACCACACACCATCAATTCATGGCAATCGGAAGAACAGGATTCTGGCAGCTGTTCTTAGAGAAGAAGCTAGAAAAGGTTCTACAACAAATGATTGCCCGCCACTGTTAGGTGAGAGCTGATGACACTGCCATTGTCATTTCAGTAAATGATCATACCCAGCGCAATCTAACTAAACCATTGAATGATCCCGACATCATTTGGACTGCCATTGAGAAGCAGACCCTCATGTGGTCACGACTATTCTCAACAGGAAAGGAACTCATCCAGCTGCATAGATGGTCGTCACTCTGAAACCGCTGATCAGAGAGGGGAGTGGCGTTGATCAACGCCAGCTGAAAATAATCAATAGTTCAGCTAAAAGCACTTTCATCACACCAACCATATGACGTAGCGATGTA
Organism: Aspergillus egyptiacus; assembly: GCA_025688805.1. Classification (NCBI taxonomy): domain Eukaryota; kingdom Fungi; phylum Ascomycota; class Eurotiomycetes; order Eurotiales; family Aspergillaceae; genus Aspergillus; species Aspergillus egyptiacus. Next base: position 96,970 of record MU628469.1, read on the forward strand.
CCATGCCCAGCACCAACTGAACGGAATATAAGTATGGCCTCGCTCCTCTGTTCAGATTGACAAATATCCCTCTCTGACTATCGTCGAATTCATACACAGCACTTCGCCCAGCCTTCAACTTATTTCTTCATCTCCACAAGCTTATCCATTACTCAAAATGTCGGGGGATGAAGCCTGGGACCAGCTCGGCAAAAACCTTGGACCCCTTGGCTTCGGGATATATTACCTTTGTAAGCGGACAAATAAGCATAGAATCTAGGACAAGGCTGACTTTGCTTAGTGAAAGCATTCGAGCCCCCCAACCGCGGGAGTGGCCAAAAGCTCACAGGCTGGTGTCTGGCTTGCAACCAAGACGATGATATTGTCTTTCTGAAAACCGAAGGATATTACTCGGGTTATCTCCACGACAATCCCGCCCCGGGTCCTGACCGGAGCACCTGTAAGGCCAATTGGTTTAGGCCGGAAGGAATTTCTGTGAAGTCACGCGAGTCAGATTATACATTCATGGTACTAAGCCTTCATTGGTTTGATGCACACTGTACCAGGGATCAGCTGGTTGAATATGCTGCATGGTGGAATGGCTATGAAGTGACTGGGGAGGAGAAGGACTATTACATGGCTCTGATTAGAGCAGCCCGAGAGGAACAGGCAAAGAGGCTCAGGGCCCAAAAGGAACAGGAAGAGAAGGCCCGACAGGAAAAGAGAGAGAGACACAAGCGAATGAAGGACATACTTCGAAAGCAAGATCCAGAGCGATATCGAGAGGCCTTTCCACAGTCATGGCTAAAGGAGAACCATCCAGAAGAATATCGACAGATGTATCCGAGGGAATATAGAAGGGACCAAGCTCGAAAGAAAGCAGGGCTTCCTTCAGAGGATGAGTATACCGACGAGTCTACCGACGAGTAAACCATTGAAGCCATGAAAGCCGAAGATGCATTCTCATATTACCATACAAAATCCATTTGCTCTATCACGTACCGCCTTGTTTCGAAAATAAGTACGCGTATGTACTAACTTGTACTTGACTTCTTAATTGATTCTCCTTAATTTTGACTTCTGCTTTTCCTTTCGGTGCCTGCGCATCCACCGTTCCACACTCGGAGGGCTCCAGGACCAACTGAACTTGTCCAAAGGTATGCTGAAGCATCGTTTCAAGATCATCCTCTACTGACAGGGACACACGTACTGGTATAGCCATTGGATTAAATACTTCGCCTTTATCGAGTTGTGGGCGAAAGAAAGGGAAACAGATAAAAGAGACCATGAAACACACTGTGATCTCAGTGGTGGCAATCTGCTCAATGTCATGGTACTTGCAAGGTGAGGAGATGTAAGGTAACCATGGCATGCATGTATTAACTCCTTGCTGCTCTCTCCCTGGCTTCACCCTGTCCTTTCTTCAATCATGCTGTGGCCTTGGTGGCTCTATTACCACCCAGCACAGAGTCGCGCACATTCAGAACACACTCACCACCACGAACAAGACAAAGGATACACAGGTCCTGGGCATGGGGACCACCAGAACTGGGTATGTGATACGGTTTGAAGACAAGTCCCAAGCAGAGACAGCAAGATCCAACACAAAGTGGCTCGAAGAACTTGGCAATGACACTGTCCCCTCAAGGTGAGGGCTTGATGCCGGGACTGCAGCAGGGAGCACCTAACTAATACTCAAAGCTGCCCTGACCTGGCCAAACCCTCCTTTACCTAATGACAGCACTGAACCTGCACCTACTATAACTAAACATTTGGAGACCAAGACCAGGCATGGAAGCCTTGATCAATGACCCCCAGACACGAAACCTAGATATGCCCCTCATCCAAGCCTCACAGCATACAACACACATGTGAACCATAGCGCCGGCACCTCTACCAGTCAACTTGCCTAGACAACGCCCCAAGAAACGCAGTTTACTCTATGTGAACAGAAGAATCTCAACAACGTCACACCGACAGATCAAATGCAACCACCCCGATGTCACAGCAGTCAAGCTATAGACCACGCAGCAGCAAGCACTCATATTCTCAGTGTATGTCCTGTACATGTGACTACAGCCGAAACGACGAAGATGCCTCAACCCAGCCCATGCTGAAGGAGATCGAAACCTGCATCCGCCAGGCGACCAACCCACGATTAATCCACCATGTGGCAATAGGACTGGCCGAAGAGCTTGTCGGCCTTTTCCACGAACATGGACTCCAGTCATGCTGCCTATCTCGAGGCACCCCCACATATTGGTCAACGAGCCACCCTGGAAGCCACCCAACCATTGACCTCACCATGACGGACGCGGGGAATTACATTACTCAGTCTCCTGCTTACTCTATACCTAGTAATTGCCTCCGGCTGCTGAGAGCGTGCTCAGGATATGCTCAGAGCTACTTAGTGAGCTAAGAGCAGTGAAGGGTGAGCACTACAACAGAAAGCGTGTATACAGGCCATCGGGCAACCGTCCGAGAAAACCTAATCAGGTACATATGCGGGGGATCACTCCTTCATATTTACCATTATCTGGCACCACTGGAGTTGAAGAAATGTTTATCATTTTGATCTCATTCCTCCGCTCTTGGCGCATCGATCAGAACTGCCAGTTCAGAGCGAAATCTGCAAGACAGACTTGGCGATAGCGTACGCGATTGTCATTGACAACGTCTAACTAACCCTTATAGGTTGCAGTCAGTGACATTGACTGTGCACATGAGGCGATTGCTAGATGGAGGTTTGTCAGCTTTCGTATGTGCCGTCTTGCTCCTTACTTGAGTATGGTATTGTGTTTATTTGCAAAGGGATACTATGTTTGGAGGAATAGGCAGTGGCGAGGATTTGGATAATATGATGGGTTTTGTAGGGATTTATCTGTTATTGAATTGGGCGATAATAGCTAATAAGGTGTGAGAGAAGGACGAATATCTGATGTCTACTGTCGAGGGGGGGGGGATAAACAGTGGGATTCAGATTCGCTGGCTAGGGTCACTGTGTGCTGAGGCAGGGGAACGTATGCAATATATGGAACAGAAAGTCGAGTACACAGAGGAGGGTGGAAGGTCATGAAGACCGAAGCTCTGTGCACTAACACGATTAAGCAGTCTAGGTACGTATATGAGACATCGTTAAGAAGCTCTTCCCTCACTCATGCATAGATATCAGGGTAGTGCCTCCGCGCAGCTCCGGCCATGTCCAGATCAGACATGGGATCATCCTATCGGCTAGACATCCTTCTTCCCACCCCCCTTAAACCTCACCCCGTGACAGATAAGCAGATACTTGGAAAGAAGCCGCTGCGCAAAATCATCAAAGGTCTCATAGCTCGCCCCAAGTCGATACGCGGCTGCGATGCCCGAGATACACGCGATTTCATGCATATTCTACCATCCCGTCCCAACCGGTTAGCATCTCTCCCTCAACCAAACAAGAACCAGAACGATATACGGATACGGATAGGTATAAGGTAGGTATAAGGTAGGTAGGTATGGACATACCACCAAAGTCCAAGCCCCCGCAAACAGGGTTCGATTCTTCCCATTGATAAACATCATCCCGGGCACAACCCGGAGATAATGCTGCCAGCGATGCCCAAACTGATGCCACCACTTCTTCCCCAGGACCTTGTCCGGGTCAATCCCATCCCACGTCCACAGGTCCTGCCGGTCCATATCCAGGAAGATAGTCTGATAGACATGCCGTTCCGGCGGAAGCGGCGGATTGCCCACGCCGACACTCTCGCGGAACTGATGCTGGTAGTTCGAGCAGTCGAACCCCATCTCGATCTTATCCTGTTCGTCACCCGCATAGGAATGCGTGTAATACATCGGCTGGAACCCCTTCCAGCCATCCCGCTGACAGATGGACGGGGACGAGGTCGCGAACGACAACTTGTCCAGCTGCAGCTGGGTCTTGGGCGTCGCGCAGAGCTCCGGTTTCGCGCTCGTCTCGAAGACACGATTGAAGTATTTCTCGTCCGTGTGGGTGATCGTGACGTCGTCGAAGAATCGCACGCCGCCGAGAACAAACCGCTCCTTCCAGGTTGCGTGGCCGCCCAGCAGGTTCAGCGACTCGTCCGCGGGCGTGCAGAGGACCAGTTCATCGAAGGTTTCCGTTCGGATACCCTCGGGCGTATGCAGCGTTAGAATGACGCCCTTGCGGCCCCGTTCTAGGATGCTAATCTCCGTATTCAGCAGGATGCGAACACCCCTGTTGTTCCGCAGATCCTCCGCCCAGACGTGGTAGAACTCCCCGAGTCGTGGAAAGGTGAACATCGTCGGCAGATTCGCGAGCAGGGTCTCCGCGTCGTACGTCCAAAGCCCTAAATGCGGATCGTCGAAGAGCCGCTCCAACAGCGCCGCAGAGACATTCGCCGTCTGGTTGCCCGTGCCTAAAAATAACGCTAGCAGGGGCAGAAGCATCTTGGTTCCGAACTCCGGAGTGAACCGGAAGATCTTCAGGATGACCTTCACCGGCAGGAGTCCGAGGACCGGCATGCCGAGCTTAATCCACCGCAGCACGCGCTTGAGTTTCTTGATCTCGGCGGCGAACCGCTCGATGAGTGGGGAGGGGAAGACGTTCGTGAAAAAGCTATCGGCGCCCTTGCCGAATGAGACCTGCAGCTTGACGGCGTGTGGACTGTAGCCGTAGTCGCGGAAGAACTTGAAGGTGTGGCGGAAGATGGAGCTGCCGCCTTGGACGCCGTCGTTGAGCCAGCTGGCGCCGTGCTTGGTTGCGTCGAGGTCGAGCGAGGTGGCCTGGCCGCCGGTTTGGGAGGTGCTTTCGATGAGGGTGATGGCGAAGCGGTCTGGGTGGTTTGCGAGCGTTGCGGCGCAGGTCTCATGATGGAGATGTGTGAGATATTGGTATGCACGGGGTTATACTTCTGTGGTACAAGGTAGGATTGCTAACCATTCCTGCGGCGCCGGCGCCGATGATGGCGACTCGTTTCTTTTCTTTGGGTGCCATGTGCTTGGCTATGAGAATTGATATACTCGTACGAGATGTTATTCTGGGGTGAGGGATCTGGGATGGAAGTTGTATAACTGCTTGATATTGGATTCTTTGGATTAGGGTGGTGATGTCACTTCGGGCATAACAAGAGCTCAACCATCCAAGCCTTGGAAACAACTTTGGGACCATCCTCTCGTCACCATGAGCCGCAGTATTGAAGGTGGAATGTGAGAAACTTAAATCATTCAAGATGATATACTATAGGCTGGTTCGTTCATTGGTGGGAACTAAAGCCAGCCTACCCATGGTGTCCGATAACCTACACTCAGGAGACGACAAACGGAGCGTTGAGCTTGTGAGAACGGAGGCACCTGCCTGGACTTACGCCGTACTACAGCTTAGGTCGGCCGCGCTGGCGTGGAGCAGCATTGACTAGCGAGGAGACGATCTCCTCGCCGAGGACGTAGATATTATAACTAGGGACAACGATCCAGAGCCCACTAATACGACGGTTAGTCTGATGTAACAGTAGAGAAAAGGTAAACGCACTTCATGACGATCCACGCCATCAGCGGCCAGAACCGGTTGTGACCGATATTCTCATAGTCGGAGAAGTATTCCTGGAGCCCTAGTATCCATCAGCTGTACATCCAGACCCATGGACATTATATCGCCCTTACAGTAGAGCACAGTCTTGGATACAGTCATCACCGAAGCACCAAAAGCCACGAGCAGCGCAGTAGCCCCAGCGCGACCCGGCACAGCGCTGTCGGCGAAGATCCACGAGAAGGCAGATTTGTGCGATCCGCGACCGACACCAGCCGCGGTTGTCCCATGACTATACACAACCCACAGATAGTACAGGTAGCCGGCACTCTCCACGAGATTCAGAATCGTTTGGGCAGCGGTGAACCCGTTGCGACTATTGTATGCAGGCCATCCGTAGATATAATCGACGGTCCCATACCAAGCATACCCGGACCAGATGGAATGCCATTTTCCGCCCGGCATGGAGTGTGGCCGTGCGAGCACATAACCCGCGTCCCAGAGGACCAGTGGGACGGAGAAGAGCAGCCATAGAGTGATAGCGCTGGTCGGAGTGTGCACCCAGTTTATAGGCGGTCCGTTGCCGTCCCCGGGTGTTGGCGACGCCGTAGCTCGTGCGGTTGGAGGAGGAGGGAAATCGCGGGGGTGGTGGCGGGTGGAGACCATGTTTAACAAGCATCAACTGAAGCAAGAAAATCCGGGGAGCGGGTAGAATGCCACGAGATGACAGATATGGCTTCAACCGGAAGGTCTGAAAGAGGAAAAAAGCTTAAGATGCGCCGCCACGAGATGAATGCCTTTTTTAATGGATTAGACAACGCATGAATGAGGGGAGGGGAACTCGGGAGGTTCGTGGTGCGAGAAGAAATGCGAACTGCGGGCGGGAAGGGCGTGATACTGCGACCTTAAGTGACCTTTGCCTACCGACGTACGTCCACGTACTAGTGCTACCTACCAGTTCAGGTCAATATCAAGAGAACACCGTATTCGAGCTTGGAATTACAGTCGATGTCTACTCCGATCGCATTCGCTGTGGAATTAATTATTAATAATAGTAAGTATCAACCCTCATCTAACTTGGACCCCAATTAGGAAAAAGGTTCCCTGGTCCACGGTCAGTCACGTGGGATGGCTTTTCTCTTGCCCGTTGCCTGCTTGGCTTGCGGTGCCCCCTGCTTGCTTGCTTCAGCGACACAAGGCATCAGGTCGAACAACACCAGTCAAGTCCTTAATCGGAGATGGACTCTGTCGACAAGAAGGTTTGGTGCTTTTTGTATCCTACCTTGACTCCAGCTTGTCTGACCAGATTAGCGACTAGATAAACTCGCCCGGGTGAGGGAGAACCAACGCAAAAGTAGAGCTCGGCGCCAGGACCATCTCCGCGATCTAGAGGAAAAGGTGTTCGGGCTTCAAAAAGAGCTGGAGCGGAAGGATATCGAGCACAGGTTGGCCATTCAGAAGCTTGAGGCGGAGAACAGGCGGCTGAGAGAGGTCTTATCCTCCTCGGGGATCCCGCCCGATGCGCTGGAGGCTCACCTGCGACGGGTCGATAACCCGGTGATGACTCACAAGGTTGCGATTCCAGCACTCCAACGTCCTGCGCCAAAGACATGTTCGCAGTCGGAACAGAGTCAATGCGCGCGACCTTGTGCTCCTGCTCCGACTTCCCCTGCGACGGAGGAACTCCCCTCGCGTTCCCCGGAGCGTACGGGGACTACCACGGCTGAAAGAACGCCCGCGGGACCCGTGATTGAATTTCAGACTGGCAAACCCGATGAGCCCCGGGAACCCGAGATTCCTTCGTTTTGCGCATGTCCTCCTGGCGAGGGCTCCGAGTCGCTTCCGATTAGCGAGCGCGTCTTGAACACGACTTTCTGCGCAATTGCAGAGAGATTAATCGACCAGTATAACTCTCGCGGGGTAGACGTTTCGGAGATCCGACAGAAGCTACGCCAGGGTTTCTTTCGAGACACCTCCGAGGAAGGCTGCCGAGTGCAAAATCAAATTCTATTTCAAGTCTTGGATGAAATCAGCGGTCACTGACTCCTTGTCTATTATTGATTATTACTTATTATAATATGTCATCCACCAGCTATTATCACGGCGCCCATTTCTGTCTCCTGGCGATCCATTTCACCACATACACCAATCCCAACAGCACCGGAACCTCGATGAGTGGCCCGACCGTCGCAGCTAACGCCTGGTCACTGTCCACGCCAAACGCTGCGATGGCGACGGCGATGGCAAGCTCAAAGTTGTTGCTTGCAGCGGTAAAGCTTTGCGTGCACGACAATCTATACCCGAAGCCGAACCGGCGCGTCACTGCCAGGGTCGCCAAGAAGATGACGGAGAAGTAAACAATCAGTGGAGCGGCGACTCGGACCACGGAGACGATCTGATGCACTACCTGTCTCCCTTGCGATGCAAAGAGCACCAGGATGGTGAACAACAGACCGATCAGGGACCAAGGGCTCAGCCATTTTAGAAAGTGCCGATCGTACCACTCCTCGCTGATCAGCATCCGCAGGGAGAAACGCGTCACTATGGCCGCTCCGAGCGGTATGCCGAGAAAGACGCCGACACTCTTTGCCGCCAACGAATAGTCAATGGTCACCCCCTCGTCGGAGCCGCCGATGACACGGATGAAAAAGATGGCGAGCGGTGCGAATAACACCATCTGGAGAATGGAATTGATGGCGACGAGAATAGCGCAGTAATCGCCGTCGCCCCCGGCCAATCCGGTCCAAACCAGGACCTACATAATGTTAGTACGAGGTATATCCGATTTGCAATAGACATACCATCGCAATGCATCGTGCAATCCCCACTAGGATCAACCCCTCCCGGAGGCCTCTCTCGTCCGGCAGAAAGGCCCAAGCTAATGCGAGCTACACGATGTTAGTTCGGTCTTCAGCGCAGGGTCTATGCATAGGGCGTACCATGAAGAAAGGCGCAATAATCCAGTTAATGACAATGCTGAATGCCACTTGGATCCAGAGGCTCTTCTCGCGAAATGAACGGTGCAAAGTCTCATAACGGACCTTGCACAAGATGGGATACATCATCACCAGCAGTCCGACCGCTTCTTTGGTCAGCAATGGGTCGAGAGTCTGTCTGGGGTGGCTTACCAATGGGTACAGAAACTTCAACGAACTTTCCCTTCTCTAGCGCCTTACTAGTATTGGGGACGAAATTTCCCAGGATAATCCCGATCGCCATGGCGAGAAAGATCCAGAGCGCCAGGAAGCGGTCGAGCAGCCCGAGTTGCTTGAAGGCCGATACTGGTCCATCATCGCTGTTGTCCGCACATCCGCCGGTGCAAGCGGCCTCTGGATCAGCCGTGTGTTTTTCTTGACTCATGCTGGCGTTGATATTAGCGATAATATAAAATTTCCTCCGTTACCCTCGGTAGTGGAGGGAAAATATTAGAGTTTAGCGGGCGTTGTAACAGTCGAGAGGTGCGGTTCTACATCCTTCTCTTCTACCTAGATAACTACTCTGATATAGGGATAGCAGAGTACCCAATCAGCGCGCAGCAGTGACATTCTCTGCAGAGTCTGCTTCACGTGATCCGCTTGGCATGTTTGGGCTGTTTGATCACTTTTGGAAGTCACTGGAATCCTGGGCCGTACTGATGCCTGCTCCGTCTTAAGGTTCCGGGGTGGATATGCCGGTTTTAAAACAACATTCTTTGAAAGTTAAAGGTCCAGAGAAAAGCCGGTTTCGGAGACTCGGTATTCCGGACATCCGAGCGGAATCACTCTCTGAGTCTCTGATCTAGAATGCTGACTCTCGGCAGAGGATCTCGGTCGGACAAGGACAAGCGGACGTACTCCGATCGATGGCTTGCTGGGTGACCTCACGGGGAGAGCAGCGTGTCCCGGGAGAGTTTCCGTGGAGGATCGGGATAAGTTTGACTTCCAAACCTGTTGTCGCACGACTTCCTGAGGATCTCTCGCTGGATCAAGCAGTAGCCCGAGTCATGCAATAATATGGAAATATATGCGTATATCCCTCATTGGTAGTTCTTTGGGGAATTTCCCGGAAGCTGGTGAATCGTGATGGAGCAACTTCGGGGGGATACCAAGAATCATCGTTCGGTGGTGAGGCATATATCTCAACTGCCGCAGAAACATGAAAGCTACCGGTAGCCGTCGGCGGCTGGGCTGGGCCTGCAGGCTTTTTGTCCGCTTTGGCTATCCTAGGCTCCTAGCGCAGGATAGAAAGTAGAGCCGGTGAGAATGCCAGGCTGAGTTTAACCTTTGAGATGAGACCTGGCGGTTGCGACCCTTGCTGCCCAGGTGTTCTGTATGCCCCTGTCTAATGGGGTATTCCGTTACTGAGGAGACAGTCATAGTATTATTGTGAACAAGCTGAAAAAGAACGAGCAAAGAAAGCTGGGGACTGAATGCGGGGACTGCTACAGTAACATCGTCCGGAACTGGAGATGGAGATGGATGGAGAATGGAGATGGATTGGAGAGAATGGGCGGGCCCTGATGGGGAATTCGGGGGATACTTTACGTACGTATTTAGAAAGTCCGGAGATTTCCCGGGGCTAAATAGCCTAAAAGCTGGACAAGCATTGCTGGGCAGACGGCATCCCGTAATGCTGCACCACGGCGATGAAAATAATAATCATAGACACGGTTGAAGGAACACTTTTGTAGCTCGGGACAAATAAAAGGTCGGACTGAAGAAAGTAGAAAGGGACAGGAAGCTTTACCCCTGGACTCAACCCGTGGAACCTTGCAGAACTCCCAGGGACTTCCGTCAGAGACGTCCGGGGTCATCTTCCTCAGTTCCCTTGCTCTGCCCCGTGGAAAACTGGAAACTCAATGCGGGGCGGCGCCAAGACCCAGCAGCCAGCTTGGTTGCTGTCTCTGGAGTCCGACTTTCGTCTGCCTTGCTTGCTTCTTCAACTTGGACAAACTCCATCATGCAATCTTGCCATCATCATTATTTATGCCGCTCTCAATTCGGTTCATTATTCATGACTGACAGATGATGATCCATGATCCTCTCTGAGTCCTGCCTCCTTCAGTTAGCTGTACCACCCCTGAGCACCTCCCTGAGTCCCTAGGTAGGTACGCACTACCTGGGCTAGCCGTCCACGAGTGACGATCCGCATCCGTTTCCCACCCCCCGCAACCGCAACTGCCTGCGGTGGGAACGACGACATCATCCCGTCTGTCCAGTCTCCACTGCTACCCACCGATTTTGGCCTCAGGTACCATGCTGTCATGGGCAGGAGTCCAGCTTTATAACCTCCTTGCCATCCTTCCTTCCTATCTCTCTCCCAGCCATCTTCCAGCTCTTCTTCAGCAACCTTTGGGTATCGAGCCGTTAGCTCACCATTCTACAACCATGAAACTTAGTTGGTTGGAGGCTGCTGTCTTGACAGCTGCCTCGGTGGCCAGCGCTCAGGTACCCTCTCCAAATCCTCCCTCACAATCGGCACGGCCCTGAGGCTAATCGCTCTGCTTTCAGGATGACCTGGCTTACTCCCCTCCGTACTATCCCTCCCCCTGGGCCAACGGTCAGGGCGAATGGGCGGAAGCCTACAACCGCGCTGTCGAGATCGTTTCTCAGATGACCTTGGACGAGAAGGTTAACATCACAACCGGTACCGGATGGCAGCTCGAGAGATGTGTCGGTCAGACGGGAAGCGTTCCAAGGTAATTACTAGGCACCCACCCACTTCAACCGATGGCGTGCTAACGGTGTAGACTCGGGCTTGGATCTATCTGCTTGCAAGACAGCCCGCTGGGTATTCGTTTCGGTATGTCGCCTTAAGCTCTGCTGAGGGGGCGCGCTGACCGTTTTAGCCGACTACAACACTGCCTTCCCTGCCGGCGTCAACGTAGCTGCCACCTGGGATAAGACGCTCGCATACCTCCGTGGTCACGCCATGGGACAGGAATTCAGCGACAAGGGTATTGATGTCTTGCTTGGCCCGTCTGCCGGTCCCCTCGGCAGACATCCGGACGGTGGCCGGAACTGGGAAGGCTTTTCTCCCGACCCAGCCCTCACTGGCGTCCTCTTCGCCGAGTCTATCAAAGGTATTCAGGACGCCGGTGTCATTGCGACCGCCAAACACTATATTGTCAACGAGCAAGAGCACTTCCGACAGCTTCCCGATGCTGAGACATTCGGCTACAACATCAGCAATGCCATCAGCGCCAACCTAGATGACAAGACCATGCATGAGTTGTACCTCTGGCCCTTCGCCGATGCCGTGCGTGCTGGTGTGGGTGCCATCATGTGCTCGTACAACCAGATCAACAACAGCTATGGCTGTGAGAACAGCCATATGTTGAACAAGCTGCTCAAGGCCGAACTGGGATACCAGGGCTTTGTCATGAGTGACTGGCAGGCGCACCACAGCGGTGTGGGTGGTGCGCTAGCTGGAATGGACATGTCCATGCCTGGAGACACTGTCTTCTACACCGGGGTCTCTTACTTTGGTGGCAACCTGACAGTCGGTGTTCTCAATGGCACCATTCCCCAGTGGCGTATTGATGACATGGCTGTCCGTGTCATGGCCTCCTACTACAAGGTCGGCCGTGACAAGCTGCACCAGCCTCCCAGCTTCAGCTCATGGACCCGCGACGAGAAAGGGTTCGAGCACTTTGTCGTCTCGGAAGGCGAATATGGCACCGTCAACGAGTTTGTCAATGTCCAGCGTGATCATTCTGTTATCGCCCGCCGCGTCGCGGCCGACAGCGTTGTCCTTCTCAAGAACGAGGGCGCTCTTCCGCTCACCGGCAAGGAGCGTAATGTTGCTCTTCTGGGCGAGGACGCTGGCTCGAACCCCTGGGGCGCCAATGGATGCGAGAACCGCGGATGTATTCAAGGGACCCTTGCCATGGGTTGGGGGAGTGGAACGTCCGAGTTCCCTTACCTAATCACGCCTGAGCAAGCCATTCAGCAAGATGTCATCAACGGTGGTGGCAGCGTGTTCACTGTTACCGACAACTGGGCCTTGGACAAGATTGAGGATACTGCCTCCCGGTCCACGTAAGTATCTGATCTCGAATTGTAAAGATTATTTTCTAACGAACGTAGTGTCTCGCTCGTGTTTGCCAACGCCGACGGAGGCGAAGGATTCCTCTCCGTGGATGGAAACGAGGGTGACCGCAAGAACCTTACTCTGTGGAAGAACGGAGAGGAGGTGATCAAGGCTGCTGCGAGCAACTGCAACAACACCATTGTTGTTATGCACACTGTTGGACCCGTTCTCGTGGACAAGTTCTACGACCACCCTAACGTCACTGCTATCCTTTGGGCCGGTCTTCCCGGACAGGAATCCGGCAACTCGCTTGCCGATGTGCTCTACGGCCGTGTTAACCCGGGTGGTAAGACCCCCTTCACCTGGGGCAAGACCCGGGAATCCTATGGCGTTCCTCTGTTGCGCGAACCCAACCGTGGCACAGACGCACCGCAGACCGACTACACCGAAGGCGTGTTCATCGACTACCGCCACTTTGACAAGACCAACCAGACCCCGGTCTACGAGTTCGGTCACGGTCTGAGCTACACGACCTTCAAGTACGGGAACCTCACAGTGCAGCGGCTGAACGCCCCTGCCTACACTCCGACTACCGGCCAGACCAAGGCCGCTCGTACGTTTGGCAGCATCAGCGACGCTGCATCGTACTTGTTTCCTGAGGGATTCAAGCGGGTCACCCAGTTCATATATCCCTGGATCAACTCGACGGACCTCGAAGCATCCTCCGGCGATGCCAACTATGGATGGGAGCACTCCAAGTATATCCCCGAGGGTGCCCGGGACAGCTCTCCTCAAGACCTCCTTCCCGCCAGTGGAGGCCCTGGTGGCAACCCCCGCCTCTACGACGACCTTTTCCGTGTCACTGCCACCATCCGCAACACCGGACCTGTTGCTGGAAGCGAGGTTCCTCAACTGGTAAGCTATTTACGATCGTGTAACATTGGAATCGAAACTAATAAGTTGGGCAGTATGTTTCTCTTGGCGGCCCCAACGAGCCGAAGGTCGTCCTTCGTAGTTTCGACAAGCTCCACCTGCAACCCGGAGAGGAGCGCACATGGACGACCACCCTGACCCGCCGTGACCTGTCAAACTGGGATGTGGAGAAGGACGACTGGGTCATCACGCCGTACCCTAAGAAGGTGTATGTTGGCAGCTCCTCGCGGAAGCTCTCCCTTCGGGCCTCGCTGCCGAAGGTTGAGTAAGCCATGTTATGATTTACATGTTAGGTTTGGACTTCAGCTGTGGAGTCTGTAGATTCAATATGAGGGTAGATTTTACGACCAGCCATTTTCACTGAGCTTCGCAGTACCACCATCCCGATGACTTTCTTAATATTCTAGTCTCGGTGCTTTGCTCGACATGAGCTGGCTTCAATGGAGTTTCAGGGTTAGCATATGACGGGTCCTTTATTGAGTTGATGTTGGGCCCAAAGCTACTGGTCTATCTTTTTTATTCCTTTGCTTGACATCCTGGTGTAGGGTACGTGGCGAAGTGTGCAATGTAGATGTATCGGACGTCACCAGAGGATATATTTACGCGTCAAAGGTAGATATTCTGCCTATGGATGGTTGGCCCCAACTCGACTGTCAGGTCAGCAAGGAAATAAAATGATTGAGGGTACTCTATGCAAGCCTTGTCAGTCCTGGTGCATTGGTTGGGGAATTTTGGAAGGCTATTTGCAACTTGGGAGTATTGTAGGGCTGGGTGAACGTCTTCGTGCGCGCCATCCTCTTCATTGCATCACTTATTTTTGTCAATGACCGTTCCAAGGCAGATCCCAGCACTCTATATTCGATTCCGGGAAAAGACTGAATTACCTCGAGTGAGCTGAGCCGTACGGAGTAAGGAAAGGGATTAATGCACAGGTTTATGCACTGCTGACTAACCATTTTCATTAGGAATCACATGACTTGCTCTCTGCCGAGGCTTTTGCGTCATCGTGATTGTTGTCGAGAAGTCTTCTTCAACCAGTCTGTCAATTGTCTTTCCGACACCTGCTTCACTGCTTCAGTCTTTCGCTTGCATCAATCATTCACAGCACTCTCATTATCCGTCGATTTCGTCCAGCGGAGGGACTCCGTCACAACATCATGCCAGTCCCTTCCAGCTCCGCAAATGGTTCAACCTCAACGACAATAACACCCCCTTCGCGCTTCACCCTGCCGGGAACGGTCCTTCTAATCTACCCAGCAACCCTCCTTCTCGGCTCGCTTTTCTCAGCCCTCTCCCCAACCGCCCACGGGCCCCAACCCGCCAGCGCATCCGACGAACCCGCCCCGATCAACTACTTCGCCCGCAAGAACAACATCTTCAACCTCTACTTTGTGAAAGTCGGCTGGATCTGGCTGACCGTCGCCTTTGCGGTGCTCTTAACCACCTACCCAGCCTCCCCCGCCCGCTCGCGCCGCCAACTCCAAGCGCTCCTGCGCTACGCGCTCGCGACCGCCTTCTGGTACGCGACCACACAATGGTTCTTTGGGCCCGCGATCATCGATCGCAGCTTCGTCTTCACGGGCGGGAAATGCGAAGACGCGATCCAGCAGTTGCGGATCCGGCGGGATGAAAGCGGCGCCCTGGGTGCGGTGCAGGAGGAGCCGCTCCGTGTGTACTTGACGGCCGCGGCGTGTAAGGCCGCGGGCGGGGCGTGGCGGGGAGGACACGACGTGAGTGGGCATGTGTTTATGCTTGTGCTTGTGACGGCGGTGTTGGGGTTCGAGGGGGTGGGTGTGTTGGCGCAGGTGGCGCAGGCGAATAACAGTAACACCGCTGAGACGTCGGGTGAGAAGGGGGAAAGGGATGTGGAGGCGGGAGGGGAGATGCGGCGGTGGGTTTTTCGGTTTGTGGGTGCCGTTGCTGGGCTTAGTTGGTGGATGCTGCTGATGACGGCTATCTGGTTTCATACGTGGTTGGAGAAGGTACCTTTCTTTCCTTCTCTGTTCGTGTTTGGGTATTGGACATGGCTAACTGATTCTAGACGAACGGGCTGCTGCTTTCTTTGGCTGCGATATACACGATTTATTTCCTCCCTCGACGGGCTCTACCTTGGAGGAACATTGTGGGCATTCCGGGCGTTTGATTGTTTAATAGAGTACCTACTACCTACCTAGACTAGATAACTACCTTAATCAAGTACATCAAGTACTACTTACTTGTCTGAAGATGCAAGATCAACGCAGACTAGGCTCCGGCCCCAAATAACCCCGTTGGAACGCTGTCAGCGTTAGCATCGTCATCCACCTAAGATCCTCAAGATACATACCTCCAGGAAGCAGGGCAGCCGCATACATGACCCTCGTGATGGGCCTCAACGCCTCTGGCGCCGCCAGCCCCTCCATATACGGCTCCCAGAACTCCAGGATGCGATCCCCGTAGAACTTCCAATCGACCGCGCGCTCCTTCTCGCTCTCTTGCGCCGCCATGCAGCGCATCCCCAGGGCAGTGCCAAACTCGCGAAAGGCAAGACGCCGCTTCACGCTGCGGTCCAGGTAGCGGTCTGTTTCGAAGAGGTCATCTAGCGCGTATTAACACAATCCATCTATCCAGAAGCAGGGGCTAGGATAAGAGGGAGGGGGGAAAGAAGAGACGTACAGATCTGTTCATAGCACCGGTCCACCAGTCTAGCAGCCCACTCCTCCTCGACCACCCAATGCGCCGTCCAAAGCGTCATGCCCAGATCCAACGGATCCGACGACACAAAATGCTCGCCCTTCCTCTCCATCACCCGCCGATAATCAGCAATCTCCTCCTTCAACACCTCCTCCTCCTGCTCACCGAATCGCCTCGCACCCGCCTGCAAGATCCTCATGACCACAAACCCATCAATCGGATCCAGATTCCCCTCCGAGCCCACCAGCACCCGGGACAGCGTCGTATCCATCTTCCACACCATCCGCGGCGGCGACGACGAAGCGCCCCGGTTCACGAAAAACGGCGCATGGATCGCCTTCGCCAGCGACACCGCCAGCCGGTTATACCGCGCATCCCCGGACGCCATGCTCATCCGGTTCAGCGCAAACATCCACAGCGTCAGGTAGTGGTGGTACTGGCCGTCTCCGTCGGGGCCGTCGGCGTCGATCTTGCCGATCCGCAGGCCGCCGCCGAGCGGGTTCTCGTCGGAGGCGCCGGGGAGCCGGGCGGTGCCGTCGCGGGTGCAGCCGAGGGTGTCGTGGACGGCGTCGATGAGGCGGGCGGCGAGAGTGAGGTAGTGGGATTTGACCTCGGCCTTGGTCTCGGCCTCTGAGGAGGAGGAGCGGTTGGTTTCGGTGTGCAGGGTGAGGAGGTTGAGGAGGCCGAAGGCGTCGGTCCAGAGGTAGCGGCCTTTGTGGCCGCCGGACTTGGGGGGAGGGGACCAGGTTGAGGGCGTGGGGAGGGAATGGGGGGTTAAGGGGCCGTAGAGGGTTTGGAGGGCGGCCAGGGGGCGTTGGAGGTGAGGGGGGGTTGAATCGGCTGTGGAGGACATTTTTGATATTAACCTTGATGTTGATGCGAGCAGCGATCTGGGGTGAATGTGGATGAATGAATAGAGGGTATAGATCATGAGTGATGACTGCTCTACTGTCGTAGGTAGCTACCTATAGTATAGCTGAGTATGGTGTAGTATATACGGCAGTAGTAGGTGAGTTAGGGCTAATGTAATGATGAGATCATACAAAGGTGCTAATTCGCCTCCCCCTCAGTCCTGATATACTATACTACCTACCATATGTACAGCATTCCACTTACAAGTAATGCAATCTTTAACAACCCTCTACAACAGCTTAACACGCACTCGCGCGTCCAAGACAATCAAAATGTCCGACCTAACCGCCCTCGTCCGCTCCTCCCTCCGTCCGCTCCCCCCCATCAGCTCGCCCAGCTTCGGCTCCCACTTCGACAGCTACGGCCACAACCGGCTCGTCCTCCTCGGCGACGGCAGCCACGGCACCTCCGAGTTCTACTCCGCCCGGGCGGAGATCACCAAGCGCCTGGTCACCCAGCACGGCTTCACCATGATCGCGCTCGAAGCCGACTGGCCGGACGCCGAAGCCCTGGACCGCTACGTCCGACAGCGACCCGGGCACAAGGCGCGGCTCGGCGCCCGGGACGACCAGCCCAGCCACGAGGCGTTCGACGAGGCGTTCGAGCGCTTCCCGACGTGGATGTGGCGCAACCGCGAGATGCAGGATCTGGTCGAGTGGCTGCGCGAGCACAACGCGGCGCGGCCGCAGGCGGACAAAGTGGGCATCTACGGAATGGACCTGTACAGCCTGGGGACGTCGATGAAGGCGATCATTGAGTATCTGGACCAGGTGGATCCGGCGATGGGCAAGGAGGCGCGCCGGCGGTACGGCTGTCTGGAGCCGTGGAGCGGCGAGCCGCAGGAGTACGGGCTGGAGGTGGTGCGCGGGATGCAGGACTGCGAGGCGCAGGTGGTGGCGATGCTGCGCGATCTGCTGGCGAAGCGGCTCGAGTACGCGGCGCACCGGGCGGACGGGGAGGAGTTCCACTCCAGCGAGCAGAATGCGTACGTGGTGCGCGACGCGGAGCGGTACTACCGGGCGATGTACTACTCCAGCGCGGGCAGCTGGACGCTGCGCGACTCGCACATGGTGGATACGCTGAAGCGGCTGGTGCGGTTCAAGCCGGCGGGGAAGGTGGTCGTGTGGGCGCACAACTCGCATTGCGGCGACGCGCGGCACACGGGGATGGGGATTCGGCGGCGGGAGGTCAACATCGGGCAGCTCTGCCGGGAGACGTTCGGGGAGGAGCACGTGGCGTTGCTGGGCTGTGGCACGCACACGGGGACCGTCGCGGCCGCGAGCGGCTGGGGCGACGAGATGCAGGTGATGCAGGTGAGGCCCAGCCGGCGGGACAGCTGGGAGCGCATCGCGCATGACACGGGAGTCGAGAGCTTCCTGCTGGATCTCCGGGGTGGGCGGATGGCGCGCGAGGTGCAGGAGGCCCTGGCGGAGGAGGACCGGCGGCTGCAGCGGTTCATCGGGGTCATCTACCGGCCGGAGACGGAGCGGATCTCGCATTACTCGGAGGCGGACCTGGTCCATCAGTTCGATGGGTATATCTGGTTTGATACGACGCAGGCAGTCCGGCCGTTGGAGGTGGTGCAGCCCAAGACGGCGCTGGGGGACGAGGAGACTTATCCGTTTGGGCTGTAGCCTGGACTTGTTCATTGCTGTTCCACTTATTGCGGTTGTTGGATCTGTATCTAAAAATCTCATCAGACTTTCTTTTCCGGTGTCAGTTAGGGCTATTGTCGTGCGGCAGCGGACCGCTATCAATCAGAACCAACAAACATCATGTCACTGCAACAGACAGCATTACGCTCCCGAGTTTAGATTCGTTTAAGAGCATGCCCACTGTAGCCTCTATTCTTGTTCCTGTGACTAAAAAAAATTGATTGTCTGACATGGCATGTAGTAGTGGTAAATATCCGGGCGAAGTGGGATAAGCGGTTTACTCTACCATGTAGAAAACCTGCGAGCGGAGGTATTGACTCATGAAATGTCTCTATTCTAATAGATCGACTCAAGCACCTTCATTAACTGAGGTTGTCACCAAAACAGACGGTTTGGACACCAGTTCCGTCGCATTATAGAAGAATACCAATTCGTCTCGCAAAATGCAAGGAAGCAACGTCGACAGATCAGACAGCCAAGCCAGATCCGTCTCTGGGCCTGCCTACTCGCAGATGAATGTCAATCTCCAATCTTGCGCTGTCATGTCGGTATATCGTTCGACAGAGTCCGTCAGGGTTGCGTGAAACGCAGCAAACTGCTCCCTCGTTAAAACAATGTGTGGCCGACGTCTGCTGGTGCCCTCCTCGTTCTGTTTCAACTTGCTGGCCAGCTTGTTCGCATTATCGGCGTCTTGCAGGGCTTGGGGTATTTCCTGAGCCTCCACCTTCTTCAAGGAAACGAGGCTGATGACCAGCAAGTCGGTGGGACTCGCGTACGGCAATTCCGGCCGGGAAGCAGCCAGAGACGCCGGCATTGCAGATGTCGGAGTAAAATGAATCTTGAGGAGGAGAAGCCAGAACGGACAACAAGGTTAGAACCTATTATACGTAGTACTTGCAGGCGAAGAAGAAGAAGAAGAAGAAGAAGAAGAAGAAGAAGAAGAAGAAGAAGAAGAAGAAGCACCAGCTCACCGTTTTGCGGTAACAAAACTGAACCTTAACCCCCGTTCTCGCCACGATGAGTTTGTTCTTGGGGCCAGGGCTGAACTTGATGCCGTCTTTCGTATCCTCCAAGACGGCGTTTTTGAACGTGTCGGGACCGGAGGCTGGGTGGTTTCGCGTCCCGTCGACGAAAATCTCTAGCAACTAAGGGGAGGTAGGGGATTGCGATGAGAAGTTGTTCGTTCACGTAATTTGGTGTTTGGGCCTCACCTCGTGCGTAACGGATGCTGTCGGCAAGTATCGCTGAATAGCAAGAGAACCGATGACTGCCACCCTTGTCGTACAAAGCTCTTCGTTCCGCGAGATGATCTGGATCACCGTTCGCGCGGCGGCCTCCCGATCCTCCGTGTTTGTGGTTGTGGCCATTGTGTATACCATGATATAGTGAGTGGTGAGATCTTTCTTTTTTGGCGAAGTTGTATGTATGCAAATGAGGAGGGATGGATTGGGGATAGAGCTCTGTCCGGGGGGGCGGAGGAGGAGGAGGAGGAGATAGATGAGGAAGAGAAAGATTGATGGAGGGGCACAGGAAGCAACAAGCCAGATTTTATGTTTATGGCGGGCTGGCTGGCTCCTTGTTCCATTGTGGCTTTGTTCCTGGTGCGTGCAGAACGTCCATGGAAGTCGGTGGAACTTGATATGGCAAACGCAAAGCCTGCTATGGAGGGTTTGGAAGTGAATCCAGGACCGGATTGTAAATATACTATCTAAAGCACTGTTGCCCTAAGACAAAAAGGAGAGGATGGGGGTCAGACATCAACGAAGCCTCTGGCAGGGCGAATTGTAAACACAAAAAGAAAAGAAAAGAAAAGAAAGACAGCCTCCGGGTTTTCGTTTCGTTCCCAGACCGGCTCTATCCCCCTACTCCGGTGGAGAAAACCGCGGAAACCAACACCTTTCAAATGTTGACCTCGGAGGGGATATCTGGCAGCTCGTTATGGGCGATCAGGTAGTCGCGCAGAGCCCGGATCAACTTCCCTTGATACTCTTCCGTCATGCCGATGTAGCAAGCCACGAGAGGCTGGAATTCACGCTGGACATTGTCCCGGAGCTGGACCAGCCGCTCGAGCACGTTGTTGTCCTTGTCTCTGGCCACCATTCCGATTGCGTTCAGGACCATGAATTTCCACGTAGTCGAGATAAACTCCCGGTCACCATAGTCCCGGCACAGTAGACGCATCAGGGCCTCCACCAGTGCAGTGTGGGTCAGTGTCTTGACGGGATAGAGATCAGACCATGCTCCGGTGCTGGCATCTGCAGTGCCGGTCCAGGACGGCAGCCGATCAGCCTCATTTGTAAACATAAACCGGGGATCATTCTTGGGGATGGGATCCAGGGTGATATCCGGGAGGGACCAGAGGAGTCTGGATTTCTTATAGAGTGACAACACTGTGAAATACGTGTAGCGAGTGTCGAGATGGATATGTGCATCCGCCACGGCATGCGTCCGGTTCAGCGCCATCATAGGACCCCAGACCGAGGGAGGCAACTGCTCATGGGCACCAGGTCTCAAAGTAAACCGATCCGGGGTGAATTCGTTGCACGTGGGATTGGTGCACTTCTCGAATCCTTGGGCGTGGAGGGCATCGAGAGCCCTCGCAAACTGAGAGGGCCGTCAGCTGTGCATCCTGCAATGCGGAGAGGGCATCCAACTTACATGGCTGTCAGGGATGACAAAGTCAATATCCTGGCCGAATCATTAATGAGCACCGCCCCTCCCCCATCCTCAGTTAAAGGGCCGAAGAAAGAATGGCACACTGACCGGAAACGCTCTGTTACATCCAACTAAACCAACCGCCCACCAGCCGAAGAGAAGGCTGGGGACTCCTGCAGCATCGAGAATGCGGGCAACGTCGGCTGTTTTCCAGTCAGTGTTGGTTCATCAAGACTGGGGGCAGATTGCATATTGGGGAGAAATCAAGTTACCAGCCGGGATGGCACCTCTGCTAACGCGGGTTTCAGACATGGCGAGTTCGAATAGAAGCAGCTGGCTGTTCTATGCTCAAGCAGGCTGGGTCTTCTGTGCTCTGTTGGAAGGGGGACGGTATGGCTATTTATCTTCTTCTTCTTCTTCTTCTTCTTTTAAAACCAGGCCGAGTATCTTCCAAACCGTGGTGGAGGAAGACATTGGGCGAGTCGACTGCCGGCTTTGGATTCGAAAATAGTCGGGCATACACATAGAACCACCCCCTTGTGGTCAAAAAAGACCAAACCCTCAAGGACACTGAAACTGAACAATTGATGTGGACTGTGGATGTGCCTGATGGCTTGCGGTAGATGGCTCCCTATCCTACAATCTCCCTTTTTGTGATTGCCCGGCAGGCTTTGTGGCCTCGTACTGGTGGTTTTCCAACTGAGCTCGCCAAGTTATTCAGATCCACAGGAGATAATAGTAGGTCGTACCCTCCAGTCTAATCTTAGTACGTCTGAGGCGTGGTCTTTGTTGGCTGGCCTTTGTCCGTCCCCTCCGCGGCCTGATACTCCTTTACACTCGTTTCCCGGATCAGACCAATCCCGCGAAATAGGTAATAAAAAATGAAGGGATAGAGGTCTGTGGATGTATCAGATAGATGAGAATCCGTACCTACGGGCAAAATATGTCAGGTCATAAGTATTAGCAGTAAAGGACTCGGGAGGTCAGCTGGAGGCAGGGCTCTCATTACAGCTTGGGAAGAACAAAGACGAACAGCACAGCCCCACCCCTTGTGTAGGGAGTGCTGGCCAGTAAACTCAGAGACAACGTCAAAGCGTTGGTGTGGTGGTGGTGTTAGGGTTCCTCAGTTGGTCAGTTGGGTTTGTTTTTATTGTTATTTTTTAGGGTTTAGGATGTGAAAGGGAAATGTGTGGAATGTATCAGTTCAACCCCCATAGAGACACAGTAAAAGCACAATCTATGAAATTCCTCATCCGATTCCAGCTCCTGAAACACTGAACGAAGGTCTTTATACGCAGTAGTCACTAGTGACCTGCTTATCCTTGCAAGGTCTCACCACATCTATCCTGTACACCAGGTGACAACAGCACCTCAAACCCTTTTCCACAGCTTGACATTACAGATCCGGAAGTATCCATCATCATCACCCCCCGCAGAAGTATCGCTACCGTCGTCGGCAGCTTTTCCCACGCGCCGTGCTTTCCATGCTCGGAGGAGGGCAGCACACAGAGCCGCCCCGATATACATAAAGCCGGTGAATAACTGCGTCTGGAGGTACGGTCGGTCTCCTTCAGTCCGGAGTTCCAATCCGATGGCTTCGCCGACTAGAGTCGACACCGTCTATGTGAGCGCATGGGGGGTATAAGCTGTGTGGAGGTGAACGGGACACATACATGTTGCTGGAAGAACGCAGACGAGCCACATGATTGTCAGACAGGATCGGACCTCCTTGAGAGGGACGACCTCTGCACTCACAGGAGCCATTACCTAGATCCAGAGTCAGTCTCAGCAGAGGAATCCAGATGGCGGGAAACGTCACCGTCCAAAAGGTTCCAAACAAGGTCCCTCCGAAGAAGGCAAAGCACAGAATGGCCGCATAGGACCGTGAGCACACCCAGAGCGACAGACAGAGCACCCCGCTGACCAAGGTCGCCGCGGTCGCGATGTTGATGCGCCCAACGGCATCGCTGTAATACCCAACCAGCGGCCGGCCGACAATCTGCCCGACGTTCATCACCGCCGTCACGATCGAGCCCTGCTCGGCCGTCAGGCCGATGCTGCGCGAGAAGGTCGAGAGAGAGAACCAGATGACCATGAAGCCCATGACGCTGAAGAAGCTCCAGCCGAGAAACAGCCAGACTTCGTACCGCCGGCCCACGCGGAAGTCGATCGATTTCGATTCACGGGCTCCATTGCCATTGCCATTGCCATTGCCATTGCCGTTCTGTGTCCTCTCATGGTCGCGCAGGATCAGCACACAGCACGAGCTCACGACGATCTGCACGATCGCCATCACGCGGTACGTCCAGCCGGGCCCCCAGCGGTCCATCATCGCATTGGCCGCCAGCGAATAGATCAGCCCTCCGGTGCCGGTGCCGGCGGTGGTTATTCCCGCGGCGAGACTGCGTCGCCGGGTAAACCATTGCGGGATGATGGCCGTGGACGAACTGTACTGCAGGCCGAGCCCCCAGCCGAAGCAGACCCCCTGGCTCAGATAGAGGTGCCAGATTTGACTGCTCCACGACGCGCCCAGCAGGGCGGCGAATTCAAGCAGCACGCCCGCCCCGACGGCCAGCTTGATGCCGTATCGGTGGTGCACGGTCGTTGCCAGGGGCGCGATCAGGCAGGACTGCGAGGCTGCGAGGCCGCCGATGAGGGCGTAGTCAAGGTAGGTGCCGGCGACGTAGTCTGGGTGGGCAAGGAAATGTTGCATGAAGACTCCGTAGCTCTAGATTCTGATTAGCCGGGGAATCCAATAGACCCAACAAGGGGGTCTCTCTCGGATCGGGATCACAGATGCTGGCGTACGGAAAGAATGCCCCAGTGGTGGGCGTTATTCCAGAAGATCGCAAGCACCATTTCCCAGCCATAGCCTCCATCTGGCGGTGCCGACATCTCGGGAGTCGGGTCCATTCTTACGGCGTGAATATCTGATCTGAACGCATGGAGCAAAAGCTGGCTGGTTAACTAGGTAGTGTACTTTGGAAAGGGCCTTAGATATCATGGATCCATCTGGTCCGTGGCAGCTCGGGATCCCACCAAGTCAATAACATCCCACCAAACATAGTCTGCTGCTTAGTCACTGGTGTTTATAAGTAACGGTGGGAGGCTTACGAAAGAAAAAATACTTATTAGCAAACCCAGATTAGTGATGCTTTAACATCTGATGATTTCTGCAGTGGGTCTGCCCTGCACGGCAGTGTACATGCCCTATGCCCTGCCATGCAGCCAGACCAGTCTTCGATCATTCTATGCAGAGGACGCGTGGAAATGGACTGGAGTTTAATGCAGGAACCAGCTCCAGGGAGATCTGCATGCCATTGAGTTTTTCTATTTCTAGCGCGCTTGGTAGATACATGCTATCATATACACATGAATGCAGCTTGGAGGGCAGTAGTAGTAGCAGTATCTCTGGCCTTCCATGAAGAGCCATCCTGCCCACTTGAACCAGAATATCCTCGGTTCATCTAGATTGCCCCATTGTCATACGATAGAGATTACTCAATATCGCCACTGATTATGCATCATTGCCCTGGTTAAGCACCGACAGCAGTGGGATACTGATCCTGATCCCACCACCATGATCTATAAAGCTCGATTCCAGGACCCCTTCCATTGCACCAACAAAAAAGAAAGAGAAATAAAGAAAGAGAAACTATCAGACTTCTCTACCTCTCCGGTCAACATCCCAAAGAATCCACCAATCTCCCACCCACCATGCCTTTGTCCAACACCACCGTCACCGTCACCCACATCACCACCGCGACGGCCATCATCTCCATCGGCGGCATCAACTTCCTCACCGACCCGGTCTTCTGTCCCGCCGGCTCCACCTACGAATACGATGGCTGGGCCAAGGCCCCCAACCTGAAAGAAGACTGGGGGTTCGCGGAGGTCCCGCCCCCCTCGACGCTCCGCAGCATTGACGGGCCGGCGCTCCAGCTCAGCGAAATCCCCCCCATCGACGCCGTCCTCCTCAGCCACGAGGACCACGTCGACAACCTCGACCCGCTGGGCCGGCAACTCCTCGACGGCCGCCGCGTCTACACGACCCCCGACGGCGCGAAGAACCTGGCCCCCCGCCCCGGCGTCATCGGCCTGGCGCCCTGGCAGACCGTCGAGGCGGAGATTGCCGGCCGGAAGTTCCGGATCACGGGAACGCCGTGTCAGCATTTCCCCGGGGGCGAGGTGACGGGGTTTGTGCTGGAGAGCGAGGAGCTGTTCGGGGTGGATGCGGCGTCCGGGCTGGCGAATGCGGTGTACTTCTCGGGGGATACGGTGTGGGTGGATGAGCTGACGGAGTTGGGGAAGCGGTGGCATGTTGTTGTTGCGGTGTTGAATCTGGGGAATGCGCTGTTCCCTTATCCCGGGGGGATGCTGCAGATTACCTTTGACGGGAAGCAGGCGGCGCATCTGATGCGGGTGACGGGGGCGGAACACATGGTTCCGATTCACTTTGAGGACTGGGAGCACTTTACCCAGCACCAGGCTGAGCTGCGCGATGTCTTTCGGGAGGAGGGCGTCGAGGACAAGGTTCGCTGGTTGACGCCGGGCGTTGCGACGCGGATTGTTTAGGGATCTCTAATTGCACTTAGATCTGATTACAGGAGGTTGGGGGAAGAGGAAGATGTACTGTATATACTAGATCAATAGATAGTTAGGGGATGTTGAATAGAGTGTGTATGCTAAGATCAATCCTCAGTACTCGTCCAGCGTGTAGTTGACTATCCAGCGCAGAATCGGACTTGAGTCTCCTTGATCCCTACACAAGGATATTCCAGAACCCATCACTGTTGGGGGGATATTGCCTAAGGGGAAAAAAATGAAATAAAAAGAAAAAGAACATAAAATAGAAATAGAAAGAAAGAAAGAAAGAGTGAAGAGGGGAAGGGGAATCTAGTAGTGCACCTGGCTGAGCATAGCTGATAATGTACCTTAGGGCTTGTGCAGTGGTTCCTGCAGTAATAGCTACAACCTTTTATCCAGCGAAGTCTATTACATGACAATAAACCAGCCTATGTAGAGATGTTTAGCTTGTCAATGCAACCTAGTAGTATAGCAGGCAGAGTCGAAGCCTTTAATGGATGACCCTATGCAGGTTTTACTAATAATAAAGCAGCACTGCCCTGGAAGAACATCAAGCCTCGGGCTATTAATAGCTGCTATGGTAGTCTTTGCTAGTGAGCATGATAAACTATTGGATCTCTCAAGTCCCGAGAAGCTTTGTCTGCTGAAGTGCAACTGAAGGAGAGTCGACTTACTAGGGCTAGGTGCACTAGACATTGTCTTTCCCTGATAGAGCCAAAAACTGAAGATTTACTATATAAGCAGCATCATTGGTCTAGTGGTAGAATTCGTCGTTGCCATCGACGAGGCCCGTGTTCGATTCACGGATGATGCATTT
>MU628470.1:0-121685 GCA_025688805.1 Aspergillus egyptiacus
CCTACAACACCCAGCCCTACACCCCTCACACAACCCCCTCTGATGCGGCTTCTTCCCCCGAGCCCCCCGATAATCGACCTTCTCAACCTCCACCCCACACCACTTCTGCAACCGGTAGAAAATCCGCTCCGCATATGTCTCGCCGTCCACCTTCGGCCGAAACACCCCCTGGCAGGTCTTGCAGCGCTGGTGGTAGACTCGCGCGTTGTATCTGTTCCCCGGGTACATGCGGATTGTGACGGCGATCACCTTGCTGGCCCAGCCTGGGTTCGGACAGTGGGGGTTGTGGCAGGTGAAGTGGCCGGTGATGTTTGTGTTGTACTTATGTGTAGCCGAGGCGTCGTCGTCGGTGGGGTGGAAGGTAAACTTTAGGTACGGGTTCGACTGTTCGAGGAGGGCGGTTATGGTGTCGTGGAGGATTGGGTACATAGACGGGGCTTTTTTGGCTTTGCGTTTGCGGGAGGGCATTTTGGGTGTTTGTTTGCAGGCAGGTAGTAGCAATAGGCAGGGAGTAATGATAGGATGGGGATGGATATGGACCTTGATGGTCTGAATGGGTGGGAGAGAGAAGAGCTGAAAAAGACAGAAAGAGAGAAAGACATGAAAAAGGGAGAGGGGGAGAGAAGGTTCCGGCGTGAGTGTAAAAATCACGGCCTGGATCAAGCTGCATGATATGTGCGCACCAATGCTTATGTCGTCGATGGGTCGGAACTCATCCTTGGGATGTTTTCTTTCTTTTGTCTGTCTGTTGCGTCCTTCAACATTGAACTATCCCCTTCCCCTCTGGCAGGCTCTTGACCTGGCTGTCTTTGTCTCTTACTCTCCTGTAAAGACTTATTCCCAGCTCTAGATTGTCAGTCCGTATGATTGATGGAGTTTTGCTGTCTGACGACCCAGACTTGATGAGCCCCCGGTGGAGGATCATCTCGCAGGAAACCCGGAAATCCCTGGACCAACCGGGGTTTGCACGATGGGCATCAGGGTCTGCTGTCTGGGAGACTCTCTGATTTGAGGGGCGGCTACAAAGAGAGGTGGTTGACTGTGAACTTGTGAGTCAACTCATGTATCCCCCAGCAGAGAATCCAGGAAAGGCGACATAGTCACTGACAGCCACCCAAGTGTAGTTTGTCAATAGTTACATATTGGTTGGCTGGGAGCTTGACATGCTCGAGCAGGGCATAAACACAAACGAGAACGAAAAGATCAAGTTCTACGGCCCCAGATCGGCAACATTCGTCCTCGTCCTGCTGGGACAGATTAAATGATCAGGATCTGGTATTAGCGGCCTTGCTTAGGCTGTGAGATTGCTTTTCATCTTGGCTGAAGCTATGCAGAAGAAAGCTGTATATATCTATAAGTTATGATGCAGGCAGCTCTTCTTTTAGTTTGGCATGATCTAACACTGCTTCCCCCCTAATATAGGTATCTTCTAAAGGCAGCAACCATTCATTCCCCGTCACTTGTAGCACAATACGACAGTGGCAGTGGCAGTGGCAGGACCTAGAGACACCCTCATTGCTATACCGATTTATCTCTCAGTTGCCTTATTGCTATTTCTGGTATTGGGTTGTGGGTTTATCAAAGACATCTCTACTGGATAAGAAAAGCATACCTCAAACATCATTCTGCTTGCGTCTGAAGAGAGGTAAAACCAACCCGGTTATCTTCCCTCTCCTTTAACTCTCAGGGTACCTCTATTCTATTAGGTCACCTTCTCTACTTTTACACATATATACTCTACGCAGATACTCCCTTTGCAGAGCAATGGGTCTTTACCGTGGAAGGTGGATCAGTCTTTAACCCTGTCTGCTGTTGATTGATTGGATCTACATAGGAATAGATTGATCTTATCCAAAGCTCTTTGTAAATAGGGTCCTATTTTGGATATACATATACCTATAGCTGAAGTATTTCACCCGTATTCGCTACCCATACTCTCCAAATCCACGTAACCCTAATTGGTTAAGAACTTCATGCCTGCCTATCCCACACCCCAGGTTTCTAATCTCGCACTCGGTAGCATAACCCAGCTTAGAGCTATGTACCTTCCCCTGGAATAGTAAACCCAGACTACCCTAAAGACACTGGTGATACCACTGATTGATGACCGTGCAAGTCCACGGACTGGCACACTGAGTCGGCCCACGCCAGTCATTCCCCCCACACTGCTGCCATCGCTGGGCGGTTCCCGAACCCGTCGGCGCGGTACTACTGCTGGTCGTGGTTGTCATTGTTGTCAGCGTCGTCGTCGTAGTCGTTGGCGGCGTCGCACCCACAAAATAAGGCCGCAGGATATCCATATACTCCAGATAGGCGACCCCGGCCGGCGGCTCCAGATTGAACATGTAATCTCCCCACCAGGGGCCGGCGGCCCACCAGAGTGCGCCTTACCCGAAATTCTTTCGTCAGCTGTTACTCTTCTTAAAAAAAAAGGTGTGGATATATAGGAAAGGAAAGGAAAGGACGGAAGGAAGGAAGGAAGGAGGAAGTATACCCAGCCAAACATCGTCATTCGCACGCATAAGCTCCAGCATCCCGCCCACAGCCTCCTTACAGACGGCATTATTCGCCCCCGCAAACTCGCCAATGATCCCCCGTTTCCCGTTCTCGCGGAGCCAGGCCGTCGCCGCCTGCAGCCGATCGCGGCCGATGCTCCCGCTCACGCAGGACGGGGTCGTGCCCGAGCCGTCCTGGTCGAGGTACTGGTGCATTTCGTAGATGATCTTCGAGCCGCTGGGGTCGGCCGGGTCGGTCAGGGCCTTCATGTTGTCGTTGACGTCGACCCAGGTCCAGGCGCCGGACCAGGAGTTGCCCTCGACGAAGATGGTCTGGGTGACGGCGTTGGCGGCGCGGATGGCGTTGATGGCGGCTTGGTTGAGGTTCAGCACGTGCGTTTGGTCCATGGTGTGGTATTCGTTGTCTGGATTGTTAGCTTTCTTCGATTCATCTGAATGGAAGAGAGGGAGGGAGAGGTACTGGTATCGAAAATCACTCGCTCATTCGAGGCGAATTCCGTCGCGAGGATGGTCCAGAAGGCGCCAAAGTCGCTGGTCGAGGTGATGATGTTGCCGTAGCTGGATTATTCCCCGTCAGCATCGAATTACTGCAAGTAGCTCGTAAGCTGTAGGTGAAGTGAGGAAACATACTACCGTCCATAATTGTGCGGGTCGAGAACCGCGTACGCGCCCATTCCGGTGATCCCGTTGACTGTCTACTCCCATTAACCCTAACTCTCGAATATATTCACCTCGGTAATGAGAGGGAACAAACCTCAATCAAATCCCCAAAGTAAACCTCATCGACCGGCCCAGTCAACGAGGTGGGAACCAGACGCTCCATGGAGAAGGCCACGCGGAAGGTATTCATTCCTTCATTGTGGAGGGTTGCAATGGTGTTGAGGTCGCTGTTATAAATTATACATTTATTAGAGACTCTCTTCTATACCTGCTTTCCTCAAGTCCTTGGAGATGAGAAGGAGGAAAAGGGGAGGGGGAGGTACGGCCAGATGTATTCGGTGCCCAGTTCGCCTGGGTAGATGCCCCCGCCGAACTCGGCGCCTGCTTCGTTTGTGCCGAACCCTGGTTTGGTTTTCGTATTGATTAGCTGTGGTTATGGTTATGGAAAGGGAGGAAGAAGGGGAAGGGGAAGATACAGCGGAATCCGGAGCATGCTGGTAGGGCTAAGAGTGTGGGGAAGAGCACGGAGAGGGTGGACTTCATAGTGAATTGCTGGTTGTTTTGAGCATAGATGGGAAGAAAAGGAAACTCAGACCTGCTCTAGTGATTGATTGTTCAGTATATAGACACACCTCTTATATACCTACACCAGATATAGTACCATGTCTAAATCTTCCCCATCACACAAACCACAGAAAACAAACCGGCCTCCGGTCCGTTGAACCGACTTCATTATCCCCAAATGGGTACGGAGCAAGTACGGAGCACGGAGTCTGTTTCTGTAACGGATTCCGGGGTAGAGCCGGGTCGGGTACCCTTGTAGGATGACAGCTATCCATCTGCAGCTAAGTAAGCGATTATTGCGGGATTACCTGCATACTACAGTACGGAACAAAACTGGTGTATTACTTGTCCTTCATGAACCGGGATAGTCGGATCTGCGGGGAAGATTCGGTTCTGCAGGGGCTTGATTCGTGGAAATGTAGTCAGGATGCTACGCTCTCATGCAGTGATGGGGGCTAAGACCGATGGGTCAGGTAGGTATGGAATCCAATTGGATGTGGAGTGGACGGGGATGGTGGATTTTTATCCAGAGACAGGGTTAGCTGGTTGCATGTTCGACAGGGGTACGGATTTAATCTAAGGGGAGGGAAATTAAGTGATGGAGGTGGAATTGAATTCAAGAGCTAGTAGTAGTAGAGTAGTAGAGTAGTAGTATTCAACGAGCGATAACGACTGCGCTACACTACCTCCATGGCCATGTCAAGTTCACTACAGACACTGGTGATACCACTGATTGATGACCGTGCAAGTCCACGGACTGGCGCACTGGGTCGGTCCACGCCAGTCATTCCCCCCGCACTGCTCCCAGCGCTGGGCCTGGCCAGTGGGCACCGAGGTCGGCGGGTTGGTGGTCGTCGTGCTTGTCGTGGTAGGGTTCGGCCCCGGGCCACTGCCACCGTCATCGTTGCCAAAAGTCGAGCCGATGGGTCCGAACTTGATGTTCGAGTACACCACGTACGCATCCGCGTGCTGGCTCTCCACGTCCTCAGGGGCCCCCGAGTCGGTCGGGCAAGTGCCACGCGCAATCCCGGGCTGGCTGGGATCCCCGTCCGTCGGGTAGGTGGAGTCCAGCCAGAGCATGTGCGAGTGGTAGTCGTCCCACAGGGAGAGGACCAGGACCATGCCCAGCTCCATGGAGGCGCCCATGCCGGCGAGCCCGCCGTGCGGGTTGAAGACGTCGATATCGCCGAAGAGGGCCTTCTGCGCGTCGCAGAACTCCGGCGTGATCGAGTTGCCCGGGTTGGCTGGGAAGGTGGACTCGGAGTTGGCGATCACCTCGCCGTCCTGCACGTAGAAGCGCTTGATCTCGGCCAGCGTGCCCGTGTCGGTGCCGTCGTCGGTCAGGAACTGCGTGACGACGGTGATGGGCCGGTTGGTGTCGACGACCATCCCCGGTCCGTAGTAGCTGTGGTTGCCCTGGCGGTAGGGGTTGAAGTCGCAGCCGTCCGGGTCGCAGGTGCCGGCGTAGCGTTCGGCGCTGTAGGTGCCGCCGCAGGTGTCGCCGCTGCACCTGATCTGCTCGAGGTCGTCGCACGGGTGCGGGGTGTACGCGGTTGAGATGCTGTTGGCCTCCCAGATGTCCATCTCCGGGCAGCAGGAACCGTGGGTGCCCGTGCCGGCGTTCGGGTTGTCCGGGGACGGCTCCCAGCCCTCGAAGTTGGCCTCGCCGTTGATGAACTTGAGATCGCGCGGACACTGCGAGTCGCAGTAGCCCGTGCCGTACTTGGCTCCGGCGGCGTTGCCGGGATAGCGGGACTTGCCGCCGTCGGCGTCCATGGTGACGAAGTAGACGGCGCCGTTGAGACCGCATGGGAGCTCGGAGGCGTCCACGTCGAAGGTGAACTCCTTATTGAGCAGGTCGAACATGGTGTAGGTCTCTTCGTCATCCATGAGGTAGACTCGAGAACCGACATTCGTCTGCGATCCCTGGGTGACAAAGTTCAACCGGAGAGAGCTGCCCGAGGTCGTGATGCCGTAGGTGCCGGAGTAGTCGGCGCCATCGACAGCACACTGCTGAGCGCATTCCTCGTTGCTCGAGCAGATCGAGCTGTCCCACTCGTTGCCGGTATAACAGTTGGTGTAGCCGTCGACCGTGTGGACCCAGCGCCAGTTGGCGTCGATGACCACCTCACCCTGGACGGTAGTGCAGCTTCCATCGCTGTTGCACCTCTGCCAGGTGAGCGGCGGGTGGACTTCGGCTTGCTGCGTGCCAACCTGCTGTGCCTGGGCGACGGACAGGATCGAGGCAAGCAAGAGAAGTGACTTGTACACCTGGAATGACTCCATGATGAACTCTCGACAATGATCAAAGAAAATAAAACAATGCTTGTCTTGTCAATCTTGTCTCCAAAGGCGACCAGTTGTCGCTTTTATACCCTCGCCCTCAACCTCCTCGGCCCCATCTCAACCATGGTATCCCTCCGCAGCGCCATCGCGACGTAGCAAGATACACCACGGCTTTCCGGCCCGTCGACCGCACCCGAAAGGCCCAATGAAGCTATGCAAAGTCACGATACCCTCACCCTTGTCTCTCACCAAGCGTGACCGGGGGAAACTGCCTTGACGAATTGGGCAGTTTGGGAAACGGACTGTCGACGCCGTATGCAAAATGGACGCCTTCTCAACACTCTGGCAAGTCTGCTAATATACAATAGATTAAGAGTAATATCGCATAGGCACATATAGGCAAGACCCTGCGAATTGCGCGCTCGTATTCGTCTGCGGGGGAAAGCCATCGAACTGCGGAGGTGGCGGCCAGACCAGCCTAAATCACTTTCTGCAGCAGGGTTATTATTCGTCCACTTCAGGTCTCGGCCTTTTCTCCGTCTGGGCTTGCC
This sequence comes from Aspergillus egyptiacus, assembly GCA_025688805.1. Lineage (NCBI taxonomy): Eukaryota > Fungi > Ascomycota > Eurotiomycetes > Eurotiales > Aspergillaceae > Aspergillus > Aspergillus egyptiacus. The sequence continues at coordinate 6,578 of MU628470.1, forward strand.
ATGTGGTGAAGCTGAAGAATGCAACCCGCATTCAGCAAACAGGTATCTTCAGGTATCTTCTGAAGTTTAAAGACGACGATCATTAGGTCTCGAAGCCCTTATCAACAGCCCTAAGCCCTCACTCCCTGCCGAATCAGTCACCCCGCCTTATCTCTTGTCGATCTAATCAGAATGACTAATCTCCGGAACCGGCCGCACGTGACAAACCCCGCCGAATCCAGTAAAGGCCCGTAAAAGTCACAGAATTCCACTGTTGACTCAAGCCGCTCCGAATTAAACCCTTCTCTCTTCCTTTTAAATCTATCTTTATTAAATTCAACACAAGCCAATAAGTCACTCAACATGAGCTTCATCCTCACCCTCTCCTGCCCGGACCGCCCGGGAATCGTCAACGCCGTCACCGGCTTCCTAGTCAAGCACAACCTCAACATCATCGACTCCTCGCAATTCGGCGACCCGACCTCCACCCGCTTCTTCATGCGCATGCACTTCGGCGCCGACACCACCAGCAGCGAACAAAACGAAACCGGAACTCCAAGCCTCGACTCCCTCCGACAAGCCTTCGAGCCCATCGCCACCGCCCACAGCATGACCTTCCAGCTCGTGCCCGCCGACCACAAGCCGCGCGTGCTGATCATGGTCTCGAAGATCGGCCACTGCCTGAACGACCTCCTCTTCCGGCACTCGACGGGCCAGCTGGCGATCGAGATCCCGCTGATCGTGTCGAACCATCCGGATTTCGAGGCGCTGGCGGCGACGTACAAGATCCCGTTCGTGCATCTGCCCGTCACCAAGGAGACCAAGGCGGAGCAGGAGGGGAGGATTCTGGAGCTCATTAGCGAATACCGGATCGAGTTGGTCGTGCTGGCGCGGTACATGCAGGTTCTGTCGCCGATGCTGTGTGAGGCCATGTCTGGGAAGATCATCAACATCCACCATAGTTTCCTGCCCTCGTTCAAGGGGGCGAAGCCTTACCATCAGGCTTATGATCGGGGTGTCAAGTTGGTCGGGGCGACGGCGCACTTTGTCACGAGTGACCTGGATGAGGGGCCGATTATCGAGCAGAATGTCGTGCGGGTGAACCATGCGTTGAGTCCGAAGGAGTTGACTCATGCGGGGAGTAATGTGGAGAGCAATGTGCTGGCTGAGGCGGTTAAGTATTTCGCGGAGCGCAGGGTTCTGTTGAACGGGCACAAGACGGTCGTCTTCAATTGATTTACCTGATACATTTGCTCTATGCTGGTGATTTGTTTTGTATACATACAGGGGGGTTAAACCAAAAGCATGCATTGGGTACTTCACAGTTGAATCTCAGCGTGGAATGGGTGGTAATCCTCTTCGCCGGCCCACTGTGGCTCGTGCAGAGACTCGCCCATCTGCGATGCATCCATACCTGCAATAATATCCCTAGATTTGTTTTGTTAGCCAATTACCGGTGCACAACGAAAGATAGGACAACTTACGCATCAGTTGCCAAGACCTCCAGTCCAGGAACACAGTCGATCAGAGCATACAAAGCGTAGCTCCCGCAAAAGCTCCACGTAAATCCAATCAACGCCTCGACGATCTGCACGCCAAGCTGCCGCCAATTGCCATCGAAGAAACAGCCGCCCGCAATGATCGTCTCGCCATCGTAGGCCGCAACCTCGCGCTGCGCGAAAAGACCCGTCACGATAGTCCCGAGAAAGCCGCCGAGACAGTGCGTGGCAAATGTATCGCCGTTGTCCACCCAGCGCCGCAACGCTGCCCCCTTTGTGAACTTGATCCGCAGCGCCTGTCGTCCACCGATAGCACCCAACACTCCAAATGCGACCGACGTGTTGAGGCCGATAAACCCCGCGCTGGGGGTGATGAGGACGAGGCCGGCAATGGCCCCAAGGAATGTGCTGTCAAGGCTGAACTTGCCGGTTTCCCAGTATGTTAAGCCTGCCCAGGTGAGCGCGCCCGAGGCAGCGCAGAGGTTCGTCACGCAGGCGGCCATCACGCTCTTGAAGTTGAGGGCGAGGGTGGTTCCGGCGTCAAAGGCGAGCCATGCGTTCCAGATGATGATGAGAGCCAGGAGTTGGCAGAGGGAATTGTGGGGTTTGTGGAGACGAAGATGCTGAGGAGTGCGCTTGCTGGATCGGCGCGATCGGAAGAGAGGGTAGGAGAGGTAGATGCTCATCGCAGTTGCAGTGGCACCGCTGCAGATATGGACGGGCGTCCCGCCGGCGAAGTCAAGGGCACCCAGCTGTGCAAGGAAACCATTGTCCGACCAGACCATGTGAGCCAATGGGGCGTAAATGAAAGTGCTCCATAGCTGTCATCGATTAGGTACGGTCGTCAGTGATGGTAAGGGAAGACTTACGAAGATGAACGGGATCAAAGGGAGAAGGCGGCCACGTTCGCAAGCCCCTCCGATGGCGATAGCACAAACAGTCGCGCAGAAGATGAGCTGGAACTCCGAGAAGAGGACTTCAGGAATAGTGCCAATGGGCTCCGCAAGGACACCGGTGTGGAAGGCCTTTGAAAGGCCGCCGATAAACGCGTTTCCATCGCTATACGCCAAGGAGTAACCGATCATCCACCATTGCAGCGTGCAAACGCCGACAGCGAGAAGGCCGGGGTAAAAGGAGGCAAGACTGTTGAAGCGGGTGGAATAACCCGAGTACGCAAGGCCGACGGCTGGTATGATAAGCCAGCAGAAGACGGAGCAGACCAGGATGAATAAGGTGTCTGTTTTATCGCAGGCGTCCCAAGCCGCTTGGATAGACATGTTGGCGTGGGTGATGGAAGAATGAGGTGCGACGAAAGAAGAATGAGCTGGCGAGGTCCCTATCTCAAGATAACGACAACAGCCCCTTGCAAATTGGTAGGCGAGGGGTTAATATATCCCTGCTATCAGTAGGGAAGCTGAAGCGTGTCTGATTGGAGACCTCTGGCTTATCAGCATAGATATGCAGGTTCGACTCATGCTTCAGCATCAGTGCGGTGATATCGGCCAGTAAGAACGAGATCGACTATCAGTCGGAATGATCGTCCTGCAGGCCGTCGGTAGTCCGTGCACTAGGACCTTAGCCTTCTCCAACTGAGCTTATCCGAGGCAGCGGAAACTGGGCGTAGCCAGGGACCTACGGTAGCGCTTTGATACGGTTGTCTACAGCCCACCGACGCAACATGGTTGCTATATCGGCATAGTTACCCTGGGTCGCATCCTGTTGGGCAAGAACGCGGTCCGCAAACTCATTGGCCCAGAGATACTCCGAGTGGACATGGCGCAACTCATGCAGGCGTTCACGAAGCCACTCGCGATGAGATACGTTTTCCGTCTCAATGGCCGCCATTAGCAGCGGCCAGTGCAACCGCCGGATAAGCCGAGGATCTGATGCGTATTGCTTGGTGGCGATCTCAATAATATGCGTGACGGCTACACGCTGGAAGTTGGACGGCGGGCCAGGGGCGCATAAGACGCGGCGGTGGAAGAGCACCTGAGCGTAAAAATTACAAACGGCCATGTTAATGGTGATGAGGGTGCGGCGCGTAGAGGCAGGTCCCGCGAACTTGGCCGTTAAGAAGAGGTCGGAAAATCGCTGACCGTGTTAGATCAGATCCCGGTTAGAAAAACTTGCTGCGAGATGAACTTACGTCGCGGGTGGCCATAATTTCCATTAAAAGTGACTTGGCTTGGAAACTGGTCCGAAGTGGGTCGTCACACAGAGCCTGCCATATTCTGTAGCGCAGGATCATGGCTACGTGTAGCAGCTCAAGTCCACGGTAATTCTCAATGTCATCCGAGACCTCTTGTTCAGGGTACTGCTTGCCCCAGAAGCACCGGCCCCATAGCCGGGCACAACGATAGAGACGATCTGGGTGCAGAGCCGGATTGCCTGACTGAATCACCCAGTCGTAGAGAGATTCTGCCGTGCCCATAGGGCGGCACCCTATATCGATATAGCTGGTGTTGTCAGTATTTTTGATCATGTATAATGCAACGCAGAAAATCATACAGAATCCAGAGAAGCAATTGCTCCGGGATGAATGACACCTTGGGTGCGGAGTCGCCTGCCGCATCCATGGACATCAGCACCTCATCCACATCTTTGGCCTCGAACAGCTGCGGGTGCGATTGTAGAAGCGAGCGCATACCGCTCAGATGCAGCTGCAGCCCGTGTACAGACTGGCCAAATTGCCACTCATACAAAATCATCAAGAACATGGTCGCAAAAATGATTTCCAACTCGGCAAGCGAGATCGGGCCCTGTGGGGTCTCGAGAAGCTGGCGGAATTCCTTGACTGCGAGTCCATAGTGGTAGCGGGCATGGTCCAGCGCGGAAGGACGCCCTGCCGGCCGCACGACAAGACCACTACGATGCATGTCACTCGCAGAGAGCGCGAGTATCATGCGCATAATGACTTTGCTCGAGGCTGCGGGGCCCTGGTACAGGTAACTGAAGCTGCTCCATGGCCACGATTTTATGTAGTAGTACACCACCAAGGACGAGGGAAAGTACTGAAAGTACTGCTGGTCTGGTTCCGTGAGCACCAAGGAATTGGAGCACGCGACGGTCGTTCCCGATAATGACGGATAGAGCGGTGTTGGGATAGTGGAGGCGAAACGAGTATTTTCCCAGGCCGGTGTTTCTGGTAATGAGCTTTGGATGAACTGATGGGCCGTTGGGACAATTTCCTGGCCGGGGGCTAGTGAATCAAAGACGTGGGATGCTGTCGTGGCCGGTGGTGACCAACGAGGGCGAGCCGGTTGTATATGGACAGGAACAGATCTTCCTCGTCTCACGGAGCCTCCCCACTCGCAGGAGAGGCGCAGGGCAAAGCATCGTCGACAGATCGGATGCTCCTCCCCGCACTTGACCTTTCTTCGACGACACGTGGTGCAGCCTAGGAAAAAGAGAGAGAAAAAGAGGTCCGTGTTAGCAGCAGCTTTGGTAGCAAGTTTCCCGCGGAAAAGCGGAAGCCCACGGTACCATTTTTTGAGCGAGGAGCATTGCGACCGGTCATGGGTCAGGCCACCCGCCCTCAGATGAATCCAGGTTGTCCGTAGGATTCAATCCTAGGGCAATAAATAGTATAACCAAATTGAGCGCAGACGCAGGCTTAAGAGACTGCTAGCAGTTGATGAGGAGAGAGAAATGAGAGTTGGCCGCGGAGACGGAGAAACCAGCCTCCTGGCCAGCCGAGGCTTAGTCATCGCATATATTAAAGCCATCACGATCGAGAGAAGAAGAAGAAGAAGAAGAAGAAGAAGAATTATGGCTGGTTTTAAGGTTATTGTTCCTCAGATCCTTCAATCCTTCAGTAAGCAACTGAGTTTATATATCCCCGAGTGGGGTTGAGTCCCAACACCTTTATCCTATACTAGGAATGCAAATGCTGACCCCGAGGTTGTACCGGTACCTTGTACCCCACTTATCCGTATGCTTCTGCCTTGATCTGCAAGTGACCCATTCTTGCATTCCGGAGACTCTGGAAGGACGTGGATTTGTCCGAAACAGCTGGGCCTTGCCAAACTCTGATTATAGCTGCCGAGCATGTGGCTTGGGGATACAGGAGGTAGGCAATCCAAACTGTTGATCAGAAGGTAGAACCGGAGAGACGCATAGTCTTCAGCATCAGTGCAACTCTGCCGGTTATAGTATCTCAGGCTTCCTGCTCGGGGTGCTCCAAAGTTCATGCGCTATGGCAGCTGATTCCATTCTCAATGCCGATCGTTCGCTGCATTACTTACAGAAACTTGGGCGGATAGCTGACCACAGTGTTGGAGAATGCAGTACCTTATAAGATAGGCCATCAGTACAGAATACATCCTACATACTACATAGGTCCTGTAGATAAGGTCCGTGGACTCCAATGATAAGCTCTTGCCAATCCGCAAAAGACTTTGCCCAGCAGAGACAGCGATCTGTAGTAACTGTAGTTATCTTCTCCAACGCCGAGCAGCCCTAACCGTGCCTAATGCAGACTACAAGGATCCCGGCCGCCTCCCCCTCTCACGACTATCAAATTGTCCAGATACAGACACCAGATAGGGAGGGAGCAGAGCACCCTGATCGACATGCCATTTGCTCTCTTCGATTCTAGTGTCCGACATTTGTCCACCACTGATGCAGTCCGTAAGGGACTCAGGTCGTTATCGGCTGATGCAGAGTGGGGGATCAGATAACGGTCACTGAGTCGGTGTATATAAAGTGCACCCCTCACACCCAAGATCCAGTCATCTGCACCTTGAACAATCCTCTCCCCGCCATGGACCCGGAGAAATCCTCCTCCCATCCCCCTCCCGGCCTGACCGGTGTGGATTCCAAGACCGAAGCTGAGGCAATCGTGCAGGATGTTGACCTCGGAGAGCTGCTGGGTGTCGATTACACGCCCGAGCAGGAGCGGAAGGTGGTCATGAAGCTGGACTTTGCGTTCGTCTTCTTTCTTCATTTCCTTAGCTGGTGGTTGCTAAATATTGTGCAGCATGATCCCCATCATGCTTGTCGTGTATATGATGCAGTATATGGACAAGGTGACTTACTCCCCCGGTATCACTATCTGACAGGACTAAACCCCGGAATCCAGGTAGCCCTAAGCCAAGCGACGCTCCTCAACCTCCGCGAGGACCTCAACCTCCAAGGCCAGCAATACTCCTGGGCCTCGGCCATATTCTACTTTGGCTACTTTGCCTGGAGCTGGCCCAGTTCGTACCTGATTGTCCGGCTGCCTCTGGCCAAGTACATTGCCGTTTCTGTGTACCACCCCTCCTCCCTTCCCCTTCCTCAGGAATTGAATACATATTAACGAACAAACAGACTGGTCTGGGGCGGCGTCCTGATGTGCCACGCGGCTGCCAAAAACTTCGCAGACCTCATGGCGGTGCGCTTCTTCCTCGGTGTCGGCGAAGCATCCATCGGCCCCGGCTTCGCCCTCACCATCGGCATGTTCTACAAGCGTGAGGAACAGCCTGCCCGGTATTCCTCACTCTTCTTCCCCCTTCCAGATGATAATCCATCCAGCTAAAGAAGGATTAGACAAACCGCCTGGTTTCTCGGAAACGCCATCGCAAACATCATCAGCGGCCTGATCGCCTACGCAATCGGCACCGTCGACATCAACACCATCACCAACTGGCAGCTTCTCTTCCTCGTGCTCGGCACCATCACTGCCGCCCTCAGCCTGTTGATCTTCTTCGTCATCCCGGACAAGGTGCAGAAGGCGGTCTTCCTGACCAAGAGGGAGCGAGCCATTGCGCTGCAGCGCACCATCAGAAACAAGACGGGCGTCAACGACACCGGCCGCTGGAGGTGGGATCAAGCCTGGATGGCCTTTCGTGATCCGCAGACCTGGCTGTTGTTCTTGTACTCTGTGTGTCTCTCGTTTACATCCAGATTCCATTTGTCGAATGCTAACCAACCGATACTCAGGTCTCCACGAACCTCTGCAACGGCGGCCTGACAAGCGTACGTATCCCTCCCTAGTCAGAGAATATCAAAGTCCAACTAACAAATATACGAAATCCAGTTCTCCGGCCTCATCATCAACGGCTTCGGCTACGGCCGCCTCCGCTCCCTCCTCCTCCAGATGCCCCTGGGCGGCTCGCAGATCGTCTTCCTCCTGCTGACGACCACCATCGCCACGCTGGTCCGCCACACGCGCGTCGCAATGATGATCTTCAACACCGCCGTCGCCGTCGTCGGCATGACGCTGGTCTGGAAGCTCGACGACGCCCACGCCGAGGCCCGCGTCGCGGGGCTAGCCCTCACGGTCGCCTTCGCCGCGAACATGCCCCTCTCGCTCAGCCTGATCAGTTCGAATGTCGCCGGCTTCACCAAACGCAGCATCACCTCGGCGTTTATGTTCATCGGCTACTGTGTGGGCAATATCGCGGGGCCGCAGTTCTTTTATGAGAGCGAGGAGCCGCATTATGATGTATGTCTTACCCTACTTCCCTATATCTGGTTCTCGTACAGAATGATGAGGAAGAGAGGGAGGCTAATAGTGATTAATTGCAACAGACCGGAATGACCGCCTCCGTGGCGGGCCTGGCCTTTGGCGTTGTCTTCCTGATCCTGCTGCTGCTGTACTACTACTACGAGAACCGGCGGCGGGATCGGCTGTATGGGCCTCCGGAGCAGTTCACGGAGAGCGAGGAGGTGGCGCAGGGGTTGTCGAACAAGACGGATCTGGAGATTGAGAGTTTTCGATATGTTTTGTAGGCTCTCTCCCTCTCTCTCTCTCTCTTTTTCTCGGTTCTCTATTGGTAGGGAGATGTCAGTTATAGTGTTGTTGGATGGAAAGGTATCTGCTTGCTGGGTATAATCATAGACTGCGGAAATTCCAGAGTAGATAGTCTCCTCATGAAATAGGTCCAATATGCGCTCTCTTGAACTTACTACTGACTTCACCCTGGAGACTTCTGTAACACAGATCAACCGTTGGAAGATAACGGTGCGGCGAGCTGCATGCGGGCCTCAGCCTTGTTAGACCTTGACAGCTGCAATGGCTTTCGGGCGAGGAATCACAGGCTCAACATAGCCTAGGAGTGCCTGCTCTATACTTATACTTGGACTGTATTGCTGTCTCAGGTCCGTATAGGATATTTAGGTAGTATCCAACAAATACAGTAAAGCCGATGCCTTTCTCAAGAGTTGGGTCTAGCCCTCCCAGTCCCTCCCTCAGCATCACCACCACCAGCAATATCTCTCACCCAGTTCCACCTCTTCAACCACCTCCTTCTCCTCCTCCCCTCCCCTCCCTCCTCAAACATCCGATCAATCTCCAACGCCGACCGATCCTTCATCTCCGGAACAATCCCCACCGTGACCACCAACGCAACAATACACAGCCCCGCGTAGACAAACCCGGTCTTCGCGCCCAGGGCCCCCTCGTCCGGATTGAAGATGTACGGCAACACAAACCCCATCACCCCGTTAGCCAGACAGTTCGCCAACCACCCGAGCCCCTGGGCCTTGGCGCGGAGGTGCAGCGAAGACGCCTCGGCGCCGATGGCATGCGAGGCGGGCCAGGTGCTGAGGCCGGCGATGGTCACGATGAGGAGGATGCTTGCTTGGGTGTACCTTTCATACAGCATTAGTCTGTATCCCGGCCCTATCTCTTTCTAAAGGAAAGGGATCGTACCAAACAGTCCCACCCCCAGAGAAACACCCCGCAATGCCCATCCCCATCCAGAGGAATGCACAACCCCCCAGCCCAAAGACCGTCAGTCCGACCCGGCCGAACCTCGCCAGCGTCCCCATACTGCCCAGATTAGCGACAATGCCCAGCGCGATCCCGACCTGCAAGAAGACCAGACTGTGGTGCGCCGACATGTCCACCACCTGCATGAAGTAGCTCCCCTTCGCCAGCAGCGTCAGCCCAAACAGCGGCGGCAGCACCCCGGCAAACAGCACAATCGTCGTGCGGCGACGGTCCGTGCCGCGGAAACACTCGAGATATCCTGTCTTTGCATTGGCATTTGTGGAATTCTTCTTCTCAACAGAGACCCGAATCCGCTCATACGCCCGCTCCACCTCCACCTCAGCCTCGTGCCCCTCTCCAGAACCCAGCAGCAACAACCGCCGTAAACACCCCCTCGCCTTCACGCCCTCCCCTCTCCGCACCAAATAAACCGGACTCTCCGGCATGCAAACCGCGACCGCAAACGCAACCACCGAAAACGCCCACTCGGACACAAAACAATTCCTATACCCCGTCGCCCCGTCCTCCTTCAGCTGCGCATAGACAACCACACCCCCCACCAACTGCCCGAGGAGGGTGAAGACGGGAACGAACGAAAACACCGGTCCGCGGAGCCCATCCGGCAGGATCTCCGACATGTAAGTCTGCGTCGTGCACATGACCATGTTGACCGCGAAGCCCTGGAGGAACTTCGTCGTGAAGAAGACGGCCCGGCGCGTGGTGATGCTGGCGGGGAGGTCGGCGACGTAGGCGATTGCCACGGCGAGGGCGGAGACGGTGCTTGCGGTAAGGAGGGTGGCGCGGCGGCCGGTGAGGTCTTGTAGGTGGCCGCCGGTCAGGGCGCCGAGGATGCCGCCGAGGGAGTTGGAGATGTTCCAGAGGCTGAGCCAGAGGGAGGGGATGATTAGCTGGTTGGTGGTGGTGTGGTGGTGGCCGAATTGTTTTCTGGGTAGTAAGGTCATGTTTCAGTTAAGAGTTAAGTAATAGGGAAGGGAGGCGAACTGGAATTCAGGCATGGAGGAGACGTTGCCCACGATGACGAGGTCGTAGCCATACAGGAGGATCCCCGACGTTAAGGCTAGGCACCAGGCTACGGTTTTGCGGGATTGTTGGATCAACGTGAGAAGGGACGGCGGGCTTTCGTTTCCTGGAGATGGAGACGGAGTGGCCGAGGACGACTGGGTGCTTTCAGGAGCATTCTGTTTGATGAAGCTCTTCTCGGAGATTTCCATGGTGAGAGTGTTGACGACACCAGCCTGGTGCTCGGTAGCCGACAGTCCACCATTATATACCACAGCAAATAGCAAATCATAGTAGTAGAAATACTGATCCCCTACCCACCTGACTCAATCGGAGCCCCAGGATACACAAAGAAAGAGGCAAACTACCCCTGTGCAATGAGCGGGATAACGGTCCCATCGGAAGGGGAGAAAAGGGCTTCTGGGCTGTAGTACACAAGGATCATTCATCTGAATACTCCGGAGATCTGTACAGCGTACTACTAAGTACTGCTGCTGCTGCTGCTGCTGCTGCTGCCAGTGGTCGTGCTGCTATGGATGGCATTCATAACTGCGGTCTTGAGCCTGATTTCACGGAGCGATAGTAAAATAGTCCTGGTATTTCCTGATCTCGATAATAGCTACCTAGGTACCGGGAAGTCCAGATTCCGTCGTGTTTGCCATGAAGTGAGTCGGGGAGGAATGGTGGTACCTTGCTAGAGGAGGGGAGTGAGATGAGCATGAGACCTCGGAGGCGGCGACTACGTGCCTAGATAGTTTATTAGGCACTTTGCTTCTGAACGGGATCTCTGTGTTCCTGCGCGTAGACGAGCGGAAGCATCTTAAGCCTATCAATCGGATGGTACGATGAGTGTGATTGCTTAGACGGATGGCCTTAGACTATCATCTTGCGGCAATAACAATCAAATAGGATTGATTACAGATTGGAACTGATGAAGGAGCCGTCTCATTTCTTGCCTGATCCCTGATGTGCCTGTCAAAATCGATTGACATTGTTCTTTGTAAGTTGCCAGGTTGGTTGGCTGCAATATTGAACACTCTATCAGAAACCACAGGACGGGCCAAACTTCTGCATGCGCACAGAACCAACTTTGGTTTCGCATGGGGAAAGATTACAGAACACTCGACTTTTGGTCACCAATGAAGTAGATCGAGTGCATGGATCATGATGTCAACTACCCAGAGATCAGCTCGTCCTTGATATCAATAATAATCGAGCCGTGCCACAGAATCACCAACGACCTACGATGTTGTCCATCACGCAGATTGTGTTTGCCAAATACTTATACTACAATTATTCCCTAATGTGGAGCTTATTGCAAACATCCTTGAGGTTTATCATTTCGGGGTGCATCTTCATCTTCCCCAGTCTGCTATCGGCCCCGTTGTTGAAGCTAGCAGGCTTTAGTATACTAGGGCCTCAAGCTCGTAAGTTCTGAAATGCTCGCTGCGAGAATTCATTGATCCTGACGACCTCCATACTCCTGCGCTGCGTTCCTGCAGTCGATGGTTGGCAACGTTTCCAGGCACGGGATTTTTGCTTACATGCAAAGTGCCGGCATGGGAGGTTATGGATTGGCATGGGTGCAAAATCTTATTCGCCTGGGTGTCGTCTTTCCTATTCTCAAGAAAATTGGCATTTGTTGAAAACAGGGTTGTTCGCTGTGTTCTTTCACCTATCCAGATTGTGCTGGCCTGCCATTCATATAATGCGAATAGACAACGTCACCAATTCTGGATGAGCAGACTGCGAACAGAAAGATCATGCAACAGATCTAGTCCAATTTCTCAGCACTTCAGAGAAGCCAGGCGGGCATAAGAACCACCCAGTCCGCCACCATTCATGGAATAAAACTGTCAATCTCAAGCCCGCCAATGCAACCATCAAGCTTGTTGAATAAATATAGAAAATACGAGTCGATGCAATAGTGGGGGGATACGGACGCATTGTGGTTACCCATGTGTGGCCCGTGACTATGCCAGCCTCGCCCTCCAAGCACCGCTGGTGACTTTTGTGGGTCGGGATCATACCAGACTGGCGATTTGAAGGATCTTATACTTTGCACAAGATTCTGGTAAGCCAGACCAGAGAACGGAGGAGCAGGCTTTGGCGAAAGTAGGGCGTTGGACTGGGAGTGCATCGTAAGAGCGCCGTACATGATTGCGCTACACTCGAAGCTGCAGCCTTTCTTGCTGTTCTGGAAAGCCTCCCGTGTCTCGTGGAGTTGGGAAACCGCGTCCTCGATAGCTCTCTGTCTCATGTCGTTCATTGCTCCTACACTTTCATTAGTAACCAGTCCCTGTATATCGGAAGGTCGATTACTGTTACCAATGATCCTATCGGGGATAGGAAGACCCAGGTTGGAGATACGATCATCCGCCTGTGCCATAGCGATCGAAGTGACCTGCATGAACTGGTTTGGCAGCCGGAAGAACCAAGAAATCCATAACCACAGAATCAACTCTCGACAGTACGAGCCAGGGATCTTTTCCTCGAGTGCATTAACCCAGATATCAAACATGATATAGAGAGCAGGCTTGCAGTCATAGTAGTCTGCTATAACAGCAACTTTGGCAAGCATCTCAAGGGAGAGTTTCCGAGGTATGTCGTAGTGCTGGCCGTGAATAGCCCGCAACAGAATCAAGAATGCTCCGACGTCCCAGCTCTCTGCCGTGATTTCCACCGAGCCCTCTTGCAGAAAAGCAACTCCTTCCTTCCAGCCACCCTTGAGGATGCTCTTGAAAACCGGCGAGGCAAAAATGAGATGTTTCGCGGAAACTCGTACGCGGAAGCAGTTTTTTTCATGAGGTTCATCGACAGGACCTGTGGCAGACTCTGAGACAGACGCTTTAGCAAAACTCTAGCGGTCATCATGAGATGATATCATGGGAGTAAGGAGACAAACCAGAACTTCTTTTCTCCATCATCATCATTTCTAAGCTGCTTCTATTCGTAGGAGGACTATCCACTCGGTCGTCCGAGGATTCGACGGGTTCCGCAGAAGGCTGGGATTCACTGTCGGCAGCCATACCTCCATCCATTTCGACAAAAGCAGCGTTGGCGTTTCGCAGGATTATGACAACCTCGCCATCCGGATCGATGATGTGGGTGGGTTGCTCCATATCTGCTGCCCAGTCTTTTTGTAGCTTCCGGTTGAAATTATGTTGGGCAGAGGAGGAAAGACGGCGGAAAGGTCTGAAAGGAGGCAAAGCTGAACTCACTGAGTCGGAAGGCGACGCAGGAATTGACGACTAGCAGCTTGTCAGTTCTTTGAGTGATGTCTTCGTGTTGATAATACAGCGTAGTAAACGGAAAGGTTAGCTGGTGGAGACACAGGTTAACATGATTCTTGCTCTCTAGGTCGTTGTGTTCTTTGGCCTTTCCTCAATAGAACATGGCTTTGTCTTGGGTTCCGGGCTTTTTATGAGACTTGATTCAGCGTGTCAGTAGTAGTAGGTAGTAAAGTAGGAGGCTATGGGTTTCAAATCATTAGCTAGAATATTGTAGGATTGACCTTTGTGTGTCAGGTACGGCCCGGCGAGTTCTGAAGTTGCTGTTACCTAGTGTGGAATATGATCCTGCTGCGGACTGAAATTGGAGTATATTCAGCTATGGTAAACATTGAAGCTGAGCAGAAAATGCTTTTAGATCGCCTTACAGCAAGGTTCAACTTTAGCTACACCCCTGCCTTTCACAATGCGGAGCGAATCGCGCACTGCGCGGTTGAGATTTTGGTTTGTGGTAAAACGAGGCGGCGAGTTCGAGCAATGATTGTCGAGACAGTGGTATACAATCCAGTGCGCCGTTGCGCGGAATCCGTATCCCTTGCGGCCGTAATGTCGCAGGTAGACACCAGTAACAACCAAACTATGCCTCCACCGTCGCTTGGGTACCCTTCTTGCTACCCTTCTTATACACACGTTCATCATTCGGGTCAAAGCCCCCATTTCCCCAGAGAGCCCATTCCTCCGTCTCTCTCGTGTAATCCTCAGGTCTGAACGGCGTGCCATCAGCCTTCTCCTTTTCCAGCAGCTCAAAGAATCGGGGGTAGTCAATCCGCGAATGCCACTTGCCGTTGACATGGAAGCGCTTCGAGGCAATGAGAACACAGCAGCTGTGGGCGTGTTCAGCGGCGATACCGTAGTCAAGACCACGGCGCTCGAGTTCTGCATTAAGTGAGACCACAAACGCAGCGATCTCTTCATAGAATGGGACGTTCTGCATCGTCAGCCCAGCGCCTGCACTGGTGCTTGTGCCACAATATGTCACGCCCTTGATTTCGATGAAGCATGGCAGTGCCTTCTCCACAAGGTTTGCGTATCCGACAACTTCGTCGTCGATGTTGAAGCCTTTGACCAGAGTAAGCCGGAAGACGGTTCGCTGGATGTGGCGCTTCTCGCGGAGTATATCGAGACAGCGCTGGAAGCGCTCCCAGAAGTCACGGTGCAGGGGACGATCAATCTTGCGTAGACTCTCGCGGTTGCTTGCGTCAATCGAAACATATAGTTGAGTCACACGATGCAGATTCTCTAGTTGATCTGGGTGCTGTGCGTTGCAAACGAGGAAGCTGGAGATGTGTTCGGAGTGAAGAAGATCGAGGAATCGGTTGATATGAGGGTAGAAAATTGGTTCACCAACCAGACTGAGAGCGCAGTGTCTGATGCGCATTGCCTCTGCAAAGCGCTCTGCGCGGACACCCGGAACGCCGCGCATCATCTTGATCTTTTTGTAGTGTCCTTCCTTGACACCGTTGAAAATTAGCTCCGGCGAATCGACCTTCCAGCGCCAGGTGGTCCCCACGGGATTTGTTCCGTGCCTCCAGCAGAAAACGCACTTGTTGCTGCAGGAAAGCGATGGCGTTGCCTCCATACAGAGGTGCGACCGAATACCATAAAACGAGTACTTGTAGCATGATCCTCGTCCACGGAGCGCGGATTTGGTCCAGCGGCAGATCTTGACACCGGAATGGGAACCGACAATTGTGTAGCCCTGTTTCGTGAGGGCAGCATAAGTAGGCGACGTCTTGGGGACCATTTCCTTCTCAGTCGGTTGGACGGCACGAGAAGCGGTTGTAGTGGTAAAGTCGACTGGAATGGGCGAGCCCGCAGCTTGCCCGTCAGTTGACATCTTGATGTCTTCCAAATCGACCACGGCCTGAGGCTTTCTGCGGCTGCGAGACTTTGTTTTGGTGGAACCGGACTCCTCATCGTCTGACTGCTCTTCGTCACTCTCAAGTGGGTCACCACTGCCAGGAACGCCTTCTCCCAAGCCGCCGTGCTGGACGATGTCATTCAAGATATCCTGGAGTCCACGGGACCACTCCTTGAGAGAAGCCTCGGCGTCGCTCTTCACATCACCAAAACCGAGAGGATACGCTCGCTTCCTGTCCGTAAGCTTAGCCATCCATCTGTCTAGCTCTTTGGCTTGTGAACAGAAACCCTCTTCTTCAGTGGGCCAGCCTTCTTTGTCTCCAAATCCGAAAACCGTATACCCAGCGAGAGTAGACAGCGATCCGGTATCGATGCGGAAGTCGTGGTGGGTTTCATCTAGGTGACCGAGGAAGGTATTCAGGATGGTGTCAATGTTGTACGAGGGGATAAGAAAACAGTAGACATAGCGTGTGCCAGGCGAGGTTGGCGGAGGCTTCGGCACGGTGGTGAAGTAATCATCATAGTCGACATATGATAGGTCATGGATCTGAGGAGGAAGAAGTCCGCGTTCGCGATTGTCAAGGTCAGCCTGGCTTTGCGCCGCAGCCCGCAAGTCCTCCAGCAGCAACTGAGCATATCTCTCAGTGGTCCCAGTCAACGAAGCCCAGAATATGATCGGCTGAATGAAAAATGCCGACTGTTCCTCCTCTGATGCCGAACCCGATCGTTTTCCTACTACTTTTTGCGGTTTCTTGCCAGTCACTCTCTTCGGCCCCGCAGGCTTAGGTGAAACACGGCCGCTGCTGGGCACTTTCTCAAGAGCCGCGGGTGCTTCATCGGGCTTAGTAACCTTTTCCGGGGACAAACTGCGTGGTGACGATGGAATCGACGACGCGGTAGCGGCCTTGGATCTTGTCTGAAATACGCGACGGAGACGGAGGATAGCAAGGACCGTGGCGATAGCAATGAGGAGAGGTAGCCGGAACGAATGCCAGAAGGTCAATAGACCTGGAATACTTCCGATTAATGACCAGACTCGAGCGACAAAATTCTCGGAAACAAACCTTCAGTGACAGAGGATTCCGCCATAACTGGAACTGTCCGTACAAGGCGCGCCCCTCGTGAGCGGAGGCGGGGTGTGACTGACTGGATGCGGAGTTCCCTGGCGAGGAAGAGGGATTAAAATAGATGAATCATCGCAGGCTTAATCGTCGAGCCTGAAAGGCGGGTATGTCGCAGGCAAAAGATTCCTTGAGCCAGCAATGAAAGCTTCGAGTTCGAGGCTGAAGTCTACGTCGAAGATTCGTACCTTAACTGGGATTTTTTTGAGGCAGTGGAGGTTGTGATTGGTTCCCGCACTTCCAAAGACACCTCAGGCAGAAGTTATTTTTTGTATAGACCGCAGCCATGGACGGAGTGATGGGATCTTATTCCAGGTTATATCTTCGTATGATTCTAGAAATTGAACACGCGATATTCTCATCTATAAACAGAAGCACAGGTCCTAGCCTCATACCTAAAGAATCCACCCCACCCCCCTACTGAACCTTCTCGCTCAACATCCGGAAAGCCTTCAATATCGTCTCCCCCTGCTGCCCAAACGACTTGTACTTGCCCTTCGCCACCGCATCTTCATCCTCATCCCCATCCAGATTCCCCTCCCTAATATCCTCCTCAGTAACCCACTCAAAAGCCCTATGCTCCGCAGGATCCAACGTCACCCTCTCCTCCCAACGCCTCTCCAGCCCCTCAACAACCCTCCCATCATCCAGCTTATCAGCCGGCAACCCATCCTCCCCTGATCCAGTGTCTTTGACAGAAACCGCTGGCCGTGCCTCCTGTACCTCAACAATAAAGGTAAACTTCGCCGCAACCTGCACCCTATCCGGGCGCGTCCTCACCCAGCGATCAACCGCAACAAGGTCCACGAATCGCGAAACATGTAGCCCCGTCTCCTCGAGGACTTCGCGCGCGACTCCATCAAGGAGTGTTGCGTCTTCCGGGTCGCAGGATCCACCGGGTCCTTCCCAGTGGCCGCCCCAGGAGTCGTCGTAGGAGCGTTGGAGGAGGAGCACGCGGAGGGGTTGGCTGGCGCTGCTGCCGTCGCTGTTCTCCTCCTTTGTCTTTTCTTCTCCCTCTTGATTGGATTTGGTCCGGGCTGTTCGAGAGAATATAAGGGCACCGCCTACGTAGTCTGTGAGATCTGGTCTTGTGGTGCGGAAGGTGGGAAATGGGAGGGTAAATTCTGAGAGGTGCGGGGCAACGGTGTAGTTCAGCTTCGAGGCCATTTTGGGGAGGTTGTTCTTTGTTGAAGAGAGGTGTTTTGTAGAGACTTTGCCGGGTGTTTTTGTTATGGGAGGATCTGTTTGATTTACGATGATTGTGACTCACGGCTATGTAAGCAGTGCTCTACTGGTACACGAGGCGCTTTCTCAGTTATCCGCGGGCATCGGCCACCATGAATACGATTGTCGCAACCACGACAAGGAGCATGGGAATTATCTCACCTTGTAATGACCGAAGCTACCAGAGAGTGGCAAGAGGATCTTCCGGTATTGCTCAGTGAAGACTGTCAAAGCCAGGAATGTATTTGCGTGTTCCAATTCTAGTACTCCTATATACAGCATGTCCCAAATAAATGTACAGAGAAATTTATATGCAAATCTCCAAAATCACTCATAAGTCACATTATCCCATTATAGCCAGCTTATCACAGCTTACATCCAGACGACAAGCCAGGCTGAGATTGAGGGTTGAGGAATCCCTCAAAGAAGGTTCCGACCCGCTTGTATTCGTCGATGGCAAACACCGAAGAAACATCTATACGACCGTTAGGAAAGATAAAGCCGACAGAAGGTGGGACCGAATAGACTTACATTGGTCAGGGCGGACAATAACAATGACGCCGTTGCCGGGTTGAATTCCGAGGTGCTCATACAGCTGGCCGTGGCCCTTGTTGTAGCTCTCATCGTCGAAGAGGATCTTGTGGAGGTCTATTCACGGTCAGTTACTAAGAGTTTCCCTAACCGTTCTAGATTGACTGACCTTTGATCTGGTTCTTGCCAGTAACAGGGTAGAAGGCTGAGGGGATCTGATTAAGCTCGACATCGTGTCGGGGTCCATGAGCCACGAGGATGGGCTCGATGAGGCTATCGACATCGGCACTGTTCAGGCGGAATTTCTGCAGGGGGCTCTCGGGCGAGCCAAGATAGGCACCGACCTGATCTCTGTTAGCTCAGGTCTCCAAAGTATGATGTTTCTTGTGTGAACTTACCGCATCCAGTCGAGCCTTGTTCTCAGTCACGCTGATATTCCCAGGGAATACCATCACTCGCCAGCGTCCGTCAGACTTGAGCGTCGAAGCGAGCTGAACTGGCTTCGAGTCGCACCATCTGACGACCTGAGAACTAGGAAGTCTCATTCCAACGATGGCATTCTTCGCCATCGATTCAGACAAGCCCAGGTCATTTGTGATCGGCGACTCGTCATACTTCGCAGTCAAGCCGGCAGTGTACTTTCCGGACTTGATGAATCCCTCCTGGAACTCCTTGGGCGAAGCATTTCCTTTAGACGAGAAGAGTTTCGAGAAATACCGGTCGAAGTTGATCAAATCAATAGCCACCTTCTGGCGCTCAAGCACATACGTCTCCAGAAGAGACGGGGGAGCCAGCCCCTTGAGGACATGCGCCAGCTTCCAGCCCATGTTGTATCCATCCTGCAAACTGACGTTCATTCCCTGGCCGGCCTTAGGCGAGTGAGTGTGGCACGCATCACCAGCAAGGAAGACACGGTAGTCCTTGTGGAAGAAGTCGGCATGGCGCTGTCCGATCGCGTAAGCGGACCACCAGATGGTCTCGGTGAACTCGATCTTGTACTGGGTAAGGATGTTCCTTGCCGTCTGCTGGAGGTCTTCCAGCTTAACATCCTTCGGCTTCGTGCCGGCCGGAAGTTCGATGTAGAACCGCGTCAGGTTGTAGTTCTCGCCCTCGCGGGGAATAATCAACAGGTTACCCGCCTTGGATCTGATGGAAACCTTCTTCCGGATGTCAGGGAAGTCTGTCCGAGGAACCATATCCATAACACCCCAGACAGCGTCCGAGCTATCTCCGACCATGTTGTAGCCCAGTGCTTTGCGCACAGTACTATGCGCTCCATCGCAAGCCTGTAGACCTTGTCAACAAACCCGTCCCAATCCACTCCGTCCAGAGTAAAAGGTAGAGAGATATAAAGCCTACCATAGCATACTTCGCCTCAAAAATCTCCTCCTTACCATCCTTCACGGCCGTAACCTTGACCGGATACTCCTCGCTCCCATCGCGAACCTCAACCCCCTTAACATCCCACCCATACTCGATCCCCTGCCCATTAAACTCGCCCATCTTCTCAATGAACAACTCATTAATCCGGGCCTGGTTCAGGATAACGTGCGGGCAATGCGACAGGCCCGGCTGCGTATCGGCCGTGCGTCCAGTCCGCTTGATCTCATCTCCGTTCTCCGTGCTCTCGTTCGCCCAAAAGGCCACCTCGAGAACATGGTACGCCTCACGGAGCAGCTCCTCGCCCATTCCAAAGGACTCGAAGATCTCGACCGTCCGGCATTGCACACCGTCTGCCTGGCCGAGTTCTAACGGGCCCGCCCGTCGTTCCAGGATTGTGCAGGGGATGTTGTAGCGGGCGAGCCAAGTTGCGGCACTGAGCCCGGCGGAACCGCTGCCGATGATTAGAACGGGAGTGCGGGTTGGCATTTTGTGTTATTATTTTTGGCTGAGTTTTATTTTCTTTTTTGAAATCCAAAACAAAAGAAGTCCATTGTCTCTTGCCCCGGGGCTGGCTGTTCTTTATGGTTGCTCGGAGTGAATTCGGGGTGGATTCCGAAGTGCCCGGAATCAATCCCGAAGATGAGAGTGCGGGCCAGCGGATTTGCCTCGGATGAGGTTTCTGGGGGAGGCAAAATGAAATCTGGAGTATTAGGTGGCAGAGTGAGGGCTAAATTCTTTAGAGTGCCCAAATGAATGGGGTAGGACACGGCATTTAGTCTAGGTATGAATAACTGGACAAGAGACAGTGGCTGTTTGGTCAAGTATAGGGTCTCCAAGCATAATCAGATATCATTAAGCGCGTTCTAAAATCGTTATATATGCTCGTCAACCGCCCTACCCAGAGAAGGCAAAATACTAAGGTATTCTCCCGAACGCCAGCGCCGGTACATAACGCCTTCATCGCAAAGCAATGGGTGTAGACAATGAGGCAAATGGATGTTTTACAGAAAGTACTCACTGCGCCCTCCCCGTGACATTGGAACATGTCGTTGGTCGTCACTGACGGCGCTGAACAGTTTGAAGGACGGTTTCAAGTCTTCCCCAATCTCGCACACTGACGCCAGGTTTCCACACCGGTAACAGTAATTGGGTGCGCTCCAGACGGTGACCACATTCGAATTCTGGAAGTGGTACTTATAGCCCTCGTTAACGAGTTGATGTGCTCGAGCAATCAGAGTCAAGTCGTTCACGTGGCAGAACTCGTCCGCAACCTTGTCACCAAAGAGCCAACCTAGCCAGTGTTAATATTTAGGCATGGTATGTGTGTGTTGATAGGCTTACCGGCTCCACGAGGGCTGACTGCCCATGTCTCGACGTCGTCCGGATCAGACCAGACAAGATCACAGAATGCACCCTCGTGGGGAATTTCTTGCGCCCGGGCGACCACGCGAACTTGATCCAATGTTCTGATCTCCGGACTCAGTCCTCCGTGAACGCATAGTACTCGCCCGTCGATAATGGCACCGAGGGTCATAAAGTCGAACACCTGGCAACAGGCCTTCCATACAGACGCATTTCCATACTTCTGCAGACACTCCTCGTAAAAGCCATAGACCTGCGTGATCTGTCGAGACTCGTGGTTACCACGAACCAGTGTTACCCTGTCAGGAAACCTGCAGGATAAGTCAGTACCGTCCAGTCATGTTGAAACGAAGCGCAACCCACTTTGCTTTCAAGCATAGTAATAGAGTGAGGGTTTCCAGACTAAAGTACCCTCTATCGACATAGTCCCCAAGAAACACAAAGTTTCGGTTGGCATTGACACTTCCGGATCCTGCACTTGGCGATCGGTCACGGCCAGCGTCCGACGTAGTATCTTCGGCATCTTCCGAAGACCCGGGGTTTTTCAACTTCTTCCTCAGGTCGGGGTCGGTGATTGTGGTGGGCGGCTCAATGTCCGCCGATGTGATAACAGACGCGGTCTTGGGGGGTTCGGCTAGGGAGTTGTCCGGCATTCCGCCGGAGACGCGAAAGAGCTCAAGAAGGTCGTAAAACTGGCCATGGATATCTCCGCAAATCGTGACCGGTGTTGATACAGGTTGGATATTTGATTCTATGCGCGCACAGAAGAATTAGTTTCCGAGATTCCACCAGAGGTTAGGTACTAGCATACCTTCCATCATGTACTCTTTCACAATCTCGCAGAGCTGCTTCATGTGCGCTTCCGAAAGATACTTGCAATCCTTAGCCGCTTCTAACCACTCATCGGGCCCTGCGTTACGTTTCAGCTTCGCTGGCCCCGGTTGAGGGACCTTGTTCTCAGACATAGTGGTGTTGGGATGGCGACGTGGTGTAGAACAGAAAAGGGCGAGATAGATTCCAGCGCACTATAGTTGGCTTTTTAAGACAAATTAGTACGAGTTCGTTGCAAGTCAATATGCTCACTGGTCATGGAGGCATTCGCCCTTCCCCGCAGGGCTCTGTCTGTGGTTATCGCTGATTTGCGGTCACGTGAATGGTGCTGTTTGGTCAGCGGGGAGTAACTTCGCAGCTACAAGAAGCTCCAACGTCATCTGCGACTATCAGCTCCAAAGGAAAGGCGGGTCGGATGGTGTTGGGTTGATATTATCTTGCGCGGCGACGTCAGGTTTTTCTTCACTGCTATTATTCCGCTAGCCGCTTTCTAGTGTTGCGCCCGAGTGTATCTCGAAATTGGTCAGGCCGATATGACACAGATTCTGTCCAAATCGACAGGGGGCGTCCTTCAGATCCCGGCCTCTGCGACCCAGAATGCACCTCCGTCAAAGAAGGCCCCAAAACCAGCTACTCCACGGTTGAAGTTACTTGTCCGGCGTCTACCTCCGGGGTTGACGCAGGAGGAATTCGAGTCGGCGCTGGGCGCGGAATGGAAGGTTGGCGCTGGAAAGATTAGTTGGAGCGAGTACAAGCCCGGAAAGATTTCAAAAGAGTGAGTGCTCTCATCGACGCATCGGCGCAAAGTTGTTGCGGCACAACTGACAGATATTTCATGCAGTCCAGCGAAACCCTCCCGGCCATCTCGGGCATATCTCCACGTCACTTCGAGCGAACACATTGGGCCCCTCTCAGACAAGGTCCGTGGGACATCGTTCCTGGATGCTCGTAGCACCGCCAGCGATCCCGTACTACTTGGCCCCCCTAACCTTGAATTCGCCCCGTACGCCAAAATCCCAGGAAGTCGCGCTCGCAAAGACGCCCGTCAGGGAACCATTGACCAAGATCCGGAGTTCATACTGTTCCTCGAGAGTCTGACTCAACCGATCGCAAAAGCGGGCCCCGTTGAATCCACCACCGACGGAGAAGAGAAGAAAGAGGCTGTGAAGACAACCCCCTTGGTGCAGTACATCAAGGAGAAGAAAGCCAACAAGGCGAAAGAAGCGGCGAATAAGCCATCGAGACATCGGTCAGAGAAAGATGCCAAATCCGAGAAGACTCAATCCAAGAAGGTTCTCCAACGGCCTGAGAAGGAAGCCGCACAAGCGACCAACGCCGAAAAGCCGGAAAGGAAGTCGAGGACGGACAGAGCTACAAAGGAAGCAGTGAAAGCGGCAAGCAAGCAAGCTGCAAACGTAGCTTCCAAGCAGGCGGCTAAGGCATCTCCAGCGCAAAATTCGCCCAAGGGAACGCCCCAGCCCGCGCCTGAACGGAAGAGAGAACGC
This sequence comes from Aspergillus egyptiacus, assembly GCA_025688805.1. Taxonomy (NCBI): domain Eukaryota; kingdom Fungi; phylum Ascomycota; class Eurotiomycetes; order Eurotiales; family Aspergillaceae; genus Aspergillus; species Aspergillus egyptiacus. The sequence continues at coordinate 29,879 of MU628470.1, forward strand.
GGGAATGTGGCGGCGGCAGCGAAGATCTTACAGCGGGACTTGGGACTGGCACCGTCTACTAACCGCCGTCGAGGTGGAAAGGGCGCTTCTGGAGATAACGATGCCAGAAGCGATCAGAGCAGTACGCCCACGGAGCCGAGCAAAAAGGAAATCCCCACCAGACCAAAGGGTGCTCAGGCTCAGTCCCAGGACAACAAAGCGAAGCAGAACAACAGTCCTCGGCCAACCGAAACGCCGCCCACCCGTTCCGAATCCAGCACGCCTGCTCCCGCTCCTGCTACATCTACACCACCGAAAGGCCCCAGATCCGGACGAGGAAAACAACCATCAGCAGCTACGCCGCCAACGCCCACATCCACCGCCACGCAAGCATTCCTCAAGCACGCCAACCCTTCCCAGGGTGTGACCGAGCCGCTTCTCGAGGCCGCCTTTTCCCCCTTCGGCAAAGTCGTGAGGGTGGAAATCGACAAGAAGAAGGGATTCGGTTATGTCGACTTCGCGGAGCCGCAAGGTTTACAGAAGGCCATCGCTGCCAGCCCCGTGACTGTCGCTCAAAGCCAGGTCGTCGTTCTCGAGAGAAAGGCCAATCCAAGCGCGGAGAAGGGAGGACGCGGTAAAGGCCGCGCAGGCGGCGAAGCCAAGCCGTCTAATCCAGGTGCGGAGGGCAATAACACTACTAACCCCAGCAACGCCAACAACAGCAACAGCAACAGCAACAACCGGGGCGGAAAATCTGAAGGAGGCGGTGGAACAGGCGGCAGCTCGTCCCGTGGACGACGCAGTGCCCGAGGGAAGGGCGGTTCTAAGGGGAATGGTGGTGGTGGTGGTGGTGGAGGCGGCGGTAACGCGAACGCAAACGCGTCGGAGAAGAAGACTACCTAAGGTAGGCACCGACACGAAGTGATGCATATCTATATAATCAATACCTAGCTTATGATAACGACGCGATCAATGATGTCCTACCCTGAACCCCACGTCCGGTTTAAATAAAGATAGAAGAGTATGGACTACATTAGTTTTTTGGGTGTTCTTGACTAAAAAAATATACATATTAAAGATGCTGGGTCGGTTCATTACTTTAGATAGACGGTCAGCTATGTAGCTGGCTCAGAGATATATATATATTCTCGGCAGGGCAAGCACCTCACCCACCAGCGATATTCCGACATCCTGAGGCGGTCTTGATGGAGAATCTCACTATACTTCAAAGTATTACCTTGTAGAGGACTACACTGCCTTGTGACGGGGCAGCTAATTTGATAGCAGACGAACATCCTACAACCTCCTTTTCCGCTGGACTGAGGAGCTTCACTTTATTACTGGGTATGCCTTCACATATATATCCATGGCCCGGAATCTCATCCTGCAAGTTTACATCTAGATCTATATTCGCACTCATCACAAAACGCACAGATGAGGCGTTGATTCGACTAGGAGAATCAGAGGACCAGGGTGGTTGGGGAGTCGCAGTAAAAGACCAGGAAGATGGAAGTAAGGTCGGGTGTGGAAGCATCAATTGTTACCAGTCTCCTATATATGGTTAGAGAACAAGCCTGGAGTATGTGACAACTGCGGTAGAAAGCCGCGACAGCAAAGGCAAGTTCCTGCGACTGTTGTTGATGCGGGCTGATCGGGATGCGACCCGGACAGGAGCCCAGGAAAAAATTTCTACTCGGAGAATATTTTCAACGATTTACAAAGTGTAGTTAAAGATCCAATCATAAATAGTTTCATTCAGCTAACTGACCCCGTTTCCAATCACCAACATGAAAGTGAAAAGAGGAAAAAAAAAAGCCGCCTTTCAGACCTCCTCGACACCCACCAAGTCCGACCGACCGAAGTCAAGACGCCAGGACAAGGTCAAGATCATCACCACTCCCTGGACCGGCGCCATCCGGGTTCAGACCGTCCGAAGACAGACCGGACCACAGACGACAGGTCGAGGCGGGAGTAAACACGGCTTCACTTTAGGGCATCGAGGACATAGAAGTCATCAGCAAGGTTTGGGGGTGTGGCTCTTTAGAAGAGCTCAATGAGGGACGTCTACTCTAAAGTGATTCTTTGAACTGTAGGAGAGGCAGTTAGCAAAAGATGCTTGGGAGAGAGGAGGGGATTCCCAATGTAGGGGGGAGGAGAACGTACGTAGAGTCGCTTGATTTTCTAAATGAACGGGGAGGAAGAGCCTTTTATAATGGGGAGAGTCGGGTAGTGTGGCGCTAGTCGTTAGCGAGCTTGGCGCAGGTTTGTTTGGTTTGCCTGGCTTAGTAGTCTACCTGCAGATTTTTTCACGCTTGCAAAAAGACCTTCTGCTCCACTGCTTCTAGAATAATCTTTGCTGGGGGTCAACTGGACCAATGCGGATGCGATATGTGCTATTGCACCCATCGGCTGGGTTGCTGTTATCTAATTCTATTACGTGCGTGTTTCTCAGCAGGCTCGGACTCTCTATCCGGACGATTTACAACCCTTCTCAAGCAAGGATTCGGCAGTTGCAGGCCGGTGCCATCCGTCTTCAAGAGCTGGATGCTGAGCTCTCTGTTGCCTGCAAGCTTATGATGAATAATTCGTTCAGCTATGGTATGAAACGTTCTGATTGGCCTGGCATTGCAGCCGTTGGCCTCAGTCAACCAAGACTCAAGTGACAACATTGAGACATAGAGTCGTATCTAGATAACTAATGCAAGCCATCTGGAGCATGATGCTTCGAACTGGTAGATATCGTCGTGCTATTTTCTCTTCCAAGGAGCACAATGGCTCTGAACCTTCTGGCTACGATCTACGCCTCAATCACATGGAGTGCTCGAATAGACGGAGCTATGAGATAGGTGGTATATGTCTGGTAGAGCACACTATCCTTCGCAACACGCGGGTATGCATAGTTATAAATAAAGGCGCTGTGATCTCCTAGTTCCAGGGCTCTATACAAGACTCTTAGACGCTCGTTATAGCGTTGCGAGGCTCAATACACATTTTGTTTTTACATAGCCGGGTAAGTCCGCTAGATATATATTCGAGCACTGGCTGGAGTTGAGATCCCAATACCTTTGCATCTCGATCCAACTCTCCCAGGTAAAATTTCGACAATGACCTTTAACAACAGAGCAATAATGTTTATACCCTTCGAGGTACTATTATCCTGTGATCATCAAGAAAAGCAGGCAGAATACCCATAGGAGGTTCCAAGGTTGCTTCTGCCTTATCAGTGCGGGGAGAGTTGACTCCGCATTTCCCATCTCAGTCTCAACTCTCAAGTCGTCTCAACACTGCAGAACTTCCTCTCATCAACGCGCCTCGGAATTTGTACTGAAGTCGATCTTCTCAGTCGCAACACCTCACCAACTGGAAAACACCATGACCTGATCCAAGGACAGGTCCGTCCTGCCTTCTCCCATGCCGCGGCCCAAAGTCCTCCCTGCGAATCGTCTCCGGGCCCCAGAAGCCTGCCTCGCCTGTCGCGCCTCCAAAAAGCGCTGTAGCGGCACCTTTCCTTGCACAAAGTGTATCAGAAATGGCCGCGCCGATACGTGTGTGCCGTTTCGGCGATCGGATCCCACGAGCCAGCGACAGACAAACCATGTATACAGGCCACCGAACCCGCCGCCTATTCTAGACGCGGGACGTCAGACACGGGGCAGGCTCAGTGTTGGACAGGATAGACTTTCGCAACTTTTACCCGCTGTGCTTACGAAGTCGGGGGCACCGCATAAAACCCATTTTCGCATGCTGCGGAATCGTCAAGGCGAACGGGGTAAACATTCTTCTGACTGCGTACGCGCTTGCATGAAGTCATATCACTAAAGTCTACTAGTGTACATCGGTAGAGCTGCGTCGCTGTCTTTTCTGCAGCTGCTTCGGGACACCGTCACGCAGCATATCGGACCGTCTCAGTTCTCGCATAATATCAACAGGGAGGACATGCTTGAGACTGATACCCCGGATGATGTACCTCCATCTTTCGAGAACGAGATCGACTCCTACGAGGTGCAGGCTTTTATCCGGGCGTACAGCATCGTGGTATTTATTTCTGAGACCTCACATCAACCGCGTGGCACTGACATGGTGGCATATAGACGAGTGGATTTATCAACGTCCTCTCAGATACTGAGGCTCTGCAAATGCGGGAAACGTCGCTTTCGACCACGGATCCTCCGACCAAAAGACTCCTGGCACTACGAGATATCATAATCGCCATTGGAGCGCAATCGTCGAAGAATGACCTATCATCTGTTCGAATCGAGCGATTCTTCTTTAAGCGCGCCCAGCAGTGTGCATTCGCTGGCATGTTAGAGAATCCAAGTCTGGACTTGATTCGCCTCTTTACCTTGATGGCCTTTTACATGCTAGGAGCTTGCCGACGAAACGCTGCATTCATGTACCTGGGAGTCGCTGCTAGGGCGGCTGCAGCTTTAGGACTTCATCTCACTGATTATACCTTGCTCGAGGCAGATGAGCAGCAGAAAAGGTCTGCCACTGTCCATCAGCAGTCTCGAATTCCGCTAATCCAGCTAGAACCCGCATCTGGATGAGTCTCTGCACGTTGGACCTCCTGGTCAGTTCAATACTTGGGCGACCCGCAGCAACAGCCAATCTCCGGCCAGAGGCTACAGACAATGAAACCACGCACTCAACCAGAGCCATGGATGACACCCTCGTCGCGTCTTACGACATGGCCCGAATCCTCGATGAGATTGTTGGCCAGCTATACAACGAAAAGGCCGCCTCAACGGAAGTGGCCGAGTCGCTGCTTGAGAAGCTCAAGCAATGGAGCAGCGACCTACCCGAATCACTACTATCCTCACCAAGCACACATCAAGAACGTCTCGCTGCTCAGGACCACATAATTGGGAGCCTTCACGTCGCCTGCGCCTACCATTTCGCCGTCATCATAGTAACTCGCCCATTCCTGATATCCGTCTTAGGAGTCCGGCTGGCACGACTCCACCAAGGCTCTCCAGGAATACTCCAGGACGACATACTCTTAGAAGACCCGGCCCACACAAAGCTCGCCAACGCCTGTATCGAATCCGCACTCTACATGATCCAAACATGCATGGAAGTCTACCAATCCCGTCTCCTCCTCGGAAACATGTGCATTCTCAAGTCAGCACCCCTCCCCTCACTAAATAGCTCAGCTCCAGACTCACACGAATCAGAGCCCTCATCTTCGCCGCAGCCCTCATCCCAGGCTTCTCCATGTTTTCTCAAAAAGTCGTCGACCCAAGCCACGAAGAAGCCTTCACAGCCGCCCTCGAGATCCTCCGCCTCCTCGCGCAACAGTCCGCCCAAGCAGCCCACTACCTCGAGATTCTAAACCTCCTCCGCAACGCAATCGACGCACAGCGCCAACGCCTCCGCGAGAACCCACCGCCCGATAAGAAATATGTCAGCAAGCTGTTCAGTCTGAACAACGGCCGGAACCCGTCGCAGAGGAATCTAGTCCCATCTCCTTCTACCTCTGTTTCTGAAGCCGGTGTAGCTGTCGAAGATGGACCCTTTGACCTGTCTCAGACCGAGAATCAGACTCTTGCTATTGGCTCAACATACCCCGATCCGCCCCTTGAGACTGACGCACAGGAACAGGAGCAGGAGCAGGAGCAGGACTCGACTACCGCTGACCCGGTGAAACTCTTCGACGCAATCGACGGAGACGAAACCATAGACGTCGCGGCTGCCTTCACCGGATGGGCTGGTGAGGGTATGGAGTTACCGCTCTGGGACCGGTTCCCGTTCCTCGATGATTCGTTCCTAAACTAGCCACCAACCCACCCACACTCACCCACTTTATTACATTTCCCCCCAAGTTAATCTATCTACCTTGTATCTACGCTTTTATCCCCCGTCTTAACCAGAATATCCGCCTTTCATGAATTCTGTATTACTGTATGGAGACTATACCTATCCGATATGATACCCGCGAAACATTCCCCAAGTTTGCAACTGTTCACGAAAGCCAAATTCCACCAAGTTAGTTAGTTACCTAGTTACCTAGTTAGTTAGTTAGTGACTAAACCCTCCTGAAAATCGATCCCACTAGTCTATACCTAAATTTTACATCCTAGTCAGGATCAAATCTACCCTTACAGAACTTTCCACCTCAAGGTTTTCCCTATGATCCATGCCACGGCTCGAACCGGAGCCCACCTCTCCACCTCCTCATCTACCTTACTTACCCTACCTAAGGTAGATACATACCTGTATAATAAGGTAGGTACCTTAGGTAGGTACTTTAGGTAGTGAACTGACAAGTGACGATGCCGATCCCGCTCGGGGTATTATCAACCCGGGCCTCGGGAATCACAGGTTGGAAATGAAACCTAATTTCGCGGGTTATTGACCCGGGCCCCGACGGGACCCCGACCCGAGGAGGCAGGACTCAGGAGGGGAGAAGCAATAATTACTAAGGTGGGTAGTTTACTGCGCCAGACGGGATGGAATTGGAGTGGAAGGTTCTACGGACGTCCAGTTGGAGAGGAGGTTTTGCAAACATGCGGGGTTGTTGTTCCAACCCCCCCCTTCGACAGTGGACGTCTACGACTCTACTATACGTACGTAGCAAGGTAAGGTACTGGCAGGTTCGCAAGGTTAGGGTTCAAGGTTCTGTTTCTTCGGTTCCAGTTTCAGACGGATCACGCATCGGGGTGGTGTGCTTGGGATCGTTTACGGTGTTTGGGATTGTTACAGGGCGACCTTTTTTCTTTTTATTTTTGCTTAATTGTACTTGGCTTGCAGGAATGTCTGGTCAATTTGAAATGAAGTATGGGAGGTATTTGGAATCGTAAAATCGTATCTGGAATTATCTCTGATATGTTTTTACATAAATCACATCGCTGTTGAAAGGTAACAACCAATGAGATGTTGTCGCCATAGCGGCTCATTATATGCGTTTAAGCAAAGAGGGCGTCACCCAGGCGGTAGTGCACCGCCTTGATCTGTGTGTAGTTCTCAAGAGCGTAGGAGCCGAGTTCACGGCCGATACCGGAAGTCTTGAAGCCGCCGAAGGGAGCCTGGTAGGAGATCAGGTTGTAGTTGTTGATCCAGACGGTACTATGGAAATCAGTAGGAATTCAGAAAGAAATAGCGTGTCGTCGTCGAAACTTACCCGGCGCGCAGAGCGTTGGAGACGCGGATAGCGGTGTTGACATTCTTAGTGTGCACAGCAGCAGCAAGACCTGGAAGAAGTCAGTAAGCTAGTAATAATAATCCCCGAAATTAGGGCAGATCGTACCATATTCGGTGCTGTTGCCAATCTTGATGGCCTCAGCCTCATCCTTGAACTTCTGGATAGTGACGACGGGGCCGAAGATCTCCTCCTGGGCGATCTTCATGTCGGAAGTGACGTCGGTGAAGACAGTGGGCTGAATGAAATAGCCCTCGGTGCCGTGGCGACCACCGCCAAGGGCGACGGTGGCACCAGCCTGCTTACCGTGGTTGATGTACTCCATGATGCGGTCGAACTGGAGCTGAGAGACCTGAGGACCCTGGAAAGTCTCCTGATCGAAGGGGTTTCCGAGCTTGTTCTGGGAAGCACGCTCCTTGAAGCGCTGGACGAACTTGTCGTAGATGCCCTCCTGGACAAGGATACGGGATCCAGCACAGCAGCACTGGCCATGGTTGAAGAAGATACCGAAGTTGGACCAGGAGATGGCGTTGTCAATATCAGCATCGTCGAAGACAATGTTGGGAGACTTGCCACCCAGCTCAAGGGTAACCTTCTTCAGGTTGCTCTTAGCAGCAGCCTGGAGGATTGTGCGACCAACCACGGTTGAACCGGTGAAGGCGATCTTGTCAATGTCCATGTGGCTGGAGATGGCGGCACCAGCGACACGGCCGAAACCGGAGATGATGTTGATGACACCAGCAGGGAAACCAGCCTCCTTGATCAGCTTGGCGGCGTAGAGACCAGAAAGAGGGGTCTGCTCAGCGGTCTTGAGGACGACCGTGTTACCAGCAGCAACAGCGGGACCGATCTTCCACGACCACATCAGGATCGGGAAGTTCCAGGGGATGATCTGGCCGCAGACACCGATGGGCTCGTGACGGGTGTAGACAAGAGTCTCGGGGTTAGTGTCGATGGTCTGGCCGTGGATCTTGTCGGCCCAGCCCGCATAGTAACGAAGGCAGCCGATGGCGTTGCTGACATCGACCTTGGCCATGAGGAAGGCCTTGCCGTTGTCGAGGGCCTCGATGGCACACAGGATGTCAGAATCCCGCTCCATCAGATCCGCCAGCTTGTTGAGGTAACGGCCCCGCTCGGAGGGAGTGACCTGGCGCCAAGCACCCTCGAAAGCGGCACGGGCAGCGGCAACAGCAATGTCAACATCCTTCTCGGTAGCTTCGTGGACGGCGACGATGGGCTTCTCGGTCGTGGGGTTGATGGTCTCAAAGGTCTTGCCCTCGACGCCCTTCACGAACTCGTTGTTAATGAACCTGAAGAGCGACCGATGTTAGCTCTGAATGCTCAGCTACGTCAAGATGCTGCCGGGGAGGATCGGAGAGTCCTACAGGCCCAAAGGCTGCTCATATTTGACGGCGGGGGTCTCGACAGTAGTGAATAGGTCAGACATGATGATAGAGAGGATGGATCCGAAGAGGTATCTTGAGAGAGAAGAGAAGGACAAGGAGGGAGAGACCGGACAAAAGGGGAAGCGGACGAGCTTTTAAATCCGAGAGCTGGTGGCCATGAGGTGGTGGCTGTAAAAGAGGGGAATGAGGGGGAACAACGTGAATGCATCGCAACGAGAGCGGTAATTACACGTATACTGAACTCCACAGAGGCATCCCGCTATGAAATCACTGGTCCTGGAAAAGGGGGAGAAGTCCGAGGATATTTTACTTCAGTAGCACCTGAGCAGCTGGAGCCCGTGGTTGGGGACTTGACTGTTACCTAGTGAGGTAGACTTGAGCTCTTCCACCCCACCCCTCCGTCTCACAAGGTCGCGAGACTAGGACTGACCTCGAGCGGTAAGGGTCGTCGAATTGGAAGGTTATGATAGGACTCATAGGAGACGCTTGGTGCGGGGTTCTTGCCAAGGCTTCCAGTTTATCATTACCACCCGGACATTAATACCAGTACTAAGTACTACTGTAAGTACCAGTGTACCTAGGAGTCTGGTACTACTTACTACTACAAGGAGTAAGGAGGGGTCTGGATGTCACCGTATTATGGTATTGTTATAACATTACCACACGTGGACTCAAGCAAGTTGTGACGGTGGCGACCCCTCCACCAAAAAAATGTTGGCATATTGGAGCCCCGCTATACTAGTATTTTGCTACTCAGTCCCGTCCCATCAGCTCCAACAACTTATAGCGAGCTATACACGAGTACTTAAGCAACCGAAACCACTGCCTGGATGTGACCGAAGGCATCGCTTCGTTCCCTTATGGGGGCCCTTGTATCCATCCGTCTATTCACAACTCTCCTGACGATGCGCTGGTCCTTGGTAGCCTTGTGCCGTGAATCCTCGGATCCAGGGTCCGCCGGCCGAGTTTATCTGGGCCGAGATCTGCTGATTCCAAGACCTTCTGCGGGAAGACGCGGGATTCGAGGTCAACTAAGCTGACTGGTCAGGACTCAGGACCAGTTGAGCAACTCCGAAGCTTACCTACTCAAGCATCGGATACTCTTGCCCCCGACGACCTACGAGCAATGCCTTCGAAGTGAATGCCATGTAAATACTCTTTTCTACGGCGCGAGACATGGATCCCCGTCATGATGCTTGAAAGTTCTTTTTCCACAACTCACCAATGATCAGACACCGGGAAGGGTTAGAAGATGCGACACCTACTATCGCTGAATCCCACATACTTTTGCTGGTTGATGATTTCCCTGCTAGTATGGAACACAGTAGTTTAGGATGTTGCGAACCGTCCACCAGCTGGCTCAAAGCTCTAAAGCTGAGCTATACTCAGGTACGCACCAGGGAGATGGCTGTAGGTCTTCGCTTCTGTTAAACAATCCTTGGAGCCTAACAAGCTGTAAAGCTATAATGAGCAATTACGGCTGACGAAACGTTACCTCCAATTCGATATCCCTGTCCTGCCGAAGGCTAATGCTACCGTATCCAGTCATTTCATTCCGGACATATTTCAGTCTTTAAGCTGTCAAAAGGCGGCTTCGACACATTACATTTGGTGGCTCGGCGATAGGGCTGCTTTGAATATCGATAGGGGACCCTGTGAGTAGTTTGAACGTTTAAGTTATTACCCAAAACCATGATTGGGTTGGTCACCGTGGTCTCGAGTCATATCTTTCACGCTGTTAGTGAACGGGAGCTGAAGTGGAGCAAAGCTTACGCGAAACCTCGCCTTGAACCTTCCCTATGAACGTCTTTACCGAGCGAACCCTGATTTCTGCCAAGTATTTACCATTAGCCACATCAAGCATCTGTCCGACTATTATTCAATCCTGGCACGATGCCCTAGCTTCAAAGCAGGAAGCTCCCGAGCTCACTGAATCGACCAGTCATCCAAGACCCTGACCTCCAACCAAACGGTATCCTTGTGTTCAAGTCAAACAAAGTTGTTGAGTTCCTCGATTGGCTGCATTGCACCATCTTTCCTCTTAGCCCTACGGCTGGGATACCCAATAATTTTCAAAATTACGGCAACCTTGGCCAGGAAAGCTCTCAAAGCCCTGAGACAACCTGCCACTGCCAGTGATCTAGGTCCTTTCAGCCGTTGGTGCAGCTCTAGTACGGGATAATTTTGCGAAGGCAGGTAGTTCACTTCCTCCATGCCCCTATGACAAAGCGGTTAAATAGAACCTGTTATGATGCAATTTTCAACCAATCTGCCATACTACATCAACGCCTGTTCAAAAGCGAGAATACTCCTAGGGAAGAAGACTTGATGACATGATTCATGGCGCACATAACTGGCAGATTTTGCTTGGAGAAGCCCCATAGCGCAAGAAAGAGGAACATGCAACGTGCCTCCCCTAGGTATTCAGATACGGTTATTCATGCACTCTGAAGAGCGGAAGCGCGACAGAAGGAAGCCGATACTGCCATGGAACAGATGCGAGATATTTTAGGCATGGATGTACTTGGGTGGATACCCGATGATGATACATACCCTTGTGAGGCTGCGAAAGAAACGGCTTGGCCAAAATGCTTGAAGCCGCCGATGACATCTTCTAGCGATGAGTCAACCACCATTTTTTGTTCGATGACTCGGATAAAACCTCCTGAAATAATGTTTCGTATGGCGAGCTTATCCTAATTGTAGTGTGCTTCTCAGACCCCGTGACTCACAATGAGGACTAATCGTTTGCAGAGTATAAGTAGGTAAGTTGGCAAGTAGTCGGGTTGGAGTCACTGGGGCCTGGACACCTCCCCCGCGTTGACGCGCACTGCAGCTCCGATACGTCTCCCAGTCTGGAACAACCTTCGACGCTGTTATACTTTCTTCGCTCACGCTCCTGTCTGACGAAAGACTCACTATGCCCAAATTCTTCCAGTCCATCTCTCCGGATCTGCGCGACTGGGCCTTGAGCCAGAAAGTGTTCTTCACAGCTTCGGCACCTCTCCACGGCCGACATGTCAACGTATCCCCGAAAGGCCTCCTAGATGCATCGTTCGCCATCCTAGGACCAAACGAGGCGGCATACGTTGACTCTACGGGTTCTGGCAGTGAAACGATAGCTCATCTACGGGAAAATGGTCGCATTACTGTTCTGTTCTGCTCCTTCGACGCGGCACCCCGCATCCTCAGATTGTTCTGCTCTGGGTCCGTAATTGAATACAGCGAGTCGGGATTCCAGGCGTATCTCGAACGTATGGGAGGGAAGGGCTCACTTGGAGCACGCGCTATCATCCGGCTGGATGTTTTCAAGGTGCGCCTCTCCAGTCTCAGCTCACGGTGTATTATTAACTAACTTTTGCAATGCTTTCAGGTGCAAACCTCATGTGGCTACGGTGTTCCGCAACTGTCCCTGACTTTTGATCCTGAAACACATGACCCAGTGCCGTACCTCAAAAACCGAGATACTCTAGGTAACTGGGTGAGCAAGAAAGTGGAAGCTGGCGACATGCGAGCCTATCAGGAAGAGTGGAACAGTCGCAGCCTTGATGGACTACCGGGTCTTCAGTCAGCTCTCCAGGACAAGGGGCAGAGCATCTTACTGGCCAAAGTGGGAAACTGGACTCGCTATCATAGAGGCGAAATCGAGGTTGCGAAGACTTCGGTACTGCTGTTGTTTGTTGCGATGGCAGTTCTGCAATGGGCTGGGTATCTTGATCTCTAATCCAAAATAGTCTTCTATTGCGTATATAATCATTCTGTCAGGCTTGGATGACAACAGAATTGTCTGTAAGGTGATGTTGAGTGTCCAGCGATCTGGATATGCCATATGCTCACTACAGCGGCCTTTGATTGACGTAGCACTTGTACTGAACTGTTGATCAGGTATACTTCTCTGCTGAGCTCACTTTCCCGATTGGACTTGGACAATGCTTAGGTTTCTTTCCTTCTTCAGCACTGCTTCCCGACCACATCCAAGTAAAATGACCCCGCATTGTCAAACCGACAACCGAGGAGCTTCTCTCTTCCTTCCATCAAAGATCCGGATTATTCTTATTTATCACGGTAGTCATTGTCTGAAGACAGTCGTGTGTTACTCTTCCATGCTCTTATGTGTCGTGATTCAGCCGCCTGGACATTATCTCGATGCTTTCGGATAGCCCCATCATGAGCTGTCGTCCAATTCGCATCGCGGGTACGTCGACCATGAAGCCTCAAGCTATCGTCACTAATTGCTTGTTCTAGGTGCCTCCGGCTCCGCATCTGATCGTCGCCATGCCATCGCAGAATTTGCCCACAACTACCCCCAAGACCCCGTGGACGTAATAATTGCCGACTTCATGAGCGAAGCCAATATGGTGGTTGCTGCTGGACGTCGGGTGGATCAAGAGCAAGCACAGGGCAACTCAAACGCGACTGACACAGACCTTGCCCCGGGATATGAGCCGTCCTTCCTCCTTGCGTTGCAGCCGGCCCTGGAAGACCTGGCGAAGCACAACATCAAGTTGGCTGTCAATGCGGGCAATAGTGACACGGAGGGCTTGTACAAGGTGGTAACGCAGATGATTCGTGCAAAGGGTTTGGACTTGAAGGTCAGCCATGTTTTCCTGCTCCTGGCTTTTGTCGGGCTCATGCGTGTACCAGGTCGCTTGGGTTTCTGGCGATGAGGTTCTTGCAGCAGTGAAAACTGCACTCTCGTCAGGGAAATCGACTTTCAAGAACATCTACACCAACGAAGTCCTGTCAGAGTGGACATTCGAGCCTATCTTTGCCCAGTGTTATCTCGGGGGACTCGGTATTGCTGCCGCCCTCGCTGAAGGGGCCGATATCGTACTCTGCGGGCGCGTGTCGGATGCATCCCCGGTCATTGGAGCGGCATACTGGTTTCACCAATGGAAGCGTACCGATCTTGATCAGCTCGCGAATGCGTTTGTTGCGGGACATCTCATTGAATGTAGCAACTATGTTTGTGGGGGCAATTTTACCGGTTTCAAAGCTCTGGAGAACGTCGGCAAGGATGGCTGGTCGAACATTGGCTATCCTATTGCTGAGATTTCAGCAGAAGGAAAGGTGGTTATTACCATGCAGTCATACGCCACCGGAGGCGCCGTCACTGTCGACACATGCACCTCCCAACTGCTGTATGAAATCCAGGGCCCCTGGTACTTCAACTCCGACGTCACCGCAGTCCTGAATGACATCCACTTCGAGCAAATCGGCACCAACCGCGTCGCCCTCCACGGTGTCCGCTCATCTCCACCCCCTCCGACGACTAAAGTCGGCATCACAGCCCGCGGAGGCTTCCAAGCGGAGGCGTCCTGGTACCTTGTCGGTCTCGACACTGATGCCAAAGCACGGATGTTAGAAGCCCAGACCCGACGACTCCTTGCCCCCTATAGCTCGAGATACACCTCCCTCAAATTCTCCACGCTAGGCACTGCGCCAGAGGACCCAAAAGACCAGAATAGCGCCACAGTCACTTTCCGGACCATCGTGCAGGCCCGGAATGCCGAAGATATCGCCCCTAACCATTTCCTGCGTCACATCACCGATAACATCATGCAGGGCTACCCAGGCGCAACCTTCCACCTTGACCTCCGCCAGGGCTTCCCGAAACCCATCTTCGAATACTACGTCACCCTTCTCCCGCAGGAAGATATCAACCACCGCGTCCACCTCCCCTTCAGAAACAACAAAGTCCTGACCATCCCGCCTCCCCCAATAACCCGGGCCTACCCACCCCGTCAGCCCTCCGAAGCCTCAACACTACGCCCCTCAGACCCACTCACGTCCTTCGGCCCAACCAGCCGCGGGCCCCTTGGCTGGATAGTCCACGCCCGCTCAGGAGACAAAGGGCCCGACGCAAACTGCGGCTTCTGGGTCCGGCACAGCGACGAATACACTTGGCTGCGCTCATTACTCTCCATCGAAAAAATAAAGGAATTGCTAGGTGATGAATACATGTCTAATCCGGCGTTGGAGATCGAACGATTCGAGCTACCGAATCTGCGCGGCGTGCATTTTCTTTTCCGCAATTTGCTGGGTCGGGGCGTGTCGGCTACGACCACGGTGGACTTTTTAGGGAAGAACGTTGCGGAGTTCCTTAGGGCTCGCTGGGTGGAGCTGCCGGTTAGGTTTTTGAATAGGGGGATGCTGTAGCCGGCTTGTTATCTCTTTTGTGGAGACCGATACAACGTATATGTACTGTACCTAGTACTGAGGTCTGAGATCTGTGGCAAGTATGCCGGCACACTCAGCCAGTCTCTCAAGAGAGGTATCATTAATGTACAAGGTATTATTATCTTACCCTACGAATCAAGTAGTTGTTCGATAGGTTCCTCCTACAGCATAATCCTCAAATAACCTCCCACCATTAGTCTCACTACTGAGATACCTTATCCATGTCAGAAACTGCATTATAATTCCACATACAAATTGAGGCACTTCCAGTGTACAAAAAGCCCTGTTCAATACCTAACCAAATCATTGAATGCTGTGTCCTGGAAGGCAAACCGATAGCTTCGTTTTGGACAAAGTCCACACACCTAGGGATTCCAGGGTGCTAGCGGTCAACGAGTATAAACTATTATGACAAAGGGGACAACCCATTCATTCATTACCTTACTTGTGGTTGTTGCGGCGCCTCCGCAAGACTACCTAACTACTAGCAGTGGTGGGCACCCAGCTAGGGTTTGGCTTGGATGGATCGGCAGAGCCAGTCGGGCGGCCGGGGTGTTGTTCAAGTTTTTACCTTGAATTAGGTACTGCTAGGTAGTAAGTACCTAGTACGCAGGCTGGTTGTGGAACTATGAATGATAGTCCTAAGGTACTATTACTTTATTACTGCCATATGGCTATTTATACCTATAGGCCAAGCCCTAGGACCCGAACCATCGTCACTGTCCGAATCGCTACGCGGTGTTAATTTGATATAGGACACGGTTATGAATCAGGTAAGACAGAAGAGACTCAAATGCGTCGGTCCATTCAGAGGGGTATTATCAATATCAGGGATATCAAGACTGTTTGCTACATATGTCATGTCATATCATATCAACCTATCTCCTCCGCCTTGCACTACTGGGCATCGGCTCAAACCCGTCACTATCGTCAATGTCCTCACTGAGTACGCTAACGCTGCGGGTCGTGCGGTTCGGCCTCATGGACCGCGTGTTACTACTCGCCGCAGACGCCCCGCGCTGACTCGCCTGCGAGCCGACAAACTCAAAGGTGAGTTGTGTTTGTTTGCCTCGGCCGCGCCGGGAGGCCGTGGCTGGTTGGCTAACAGTGTTGGAGGATGGGGCGGGGGAAGGAGCGGTGCGTTTTGTTTGGCGGGTTGTTGCTGTTGCTTTAGTAGTAGCCGGAGCTGGTTTGCGGGATCTGGTGGTGGCGGGTTGTTTGACGAAGAGGGCTTGGGAGTCGTCGTCTCCTTCCTCTTCTTCGTCGAGGACGGGTTCGGGATCGTTGTCGGAGTCGATCATGACTACGTCGTCGTCTTCTTCGTCCTCGTCGTCGGAGACGGCGCGGCGGCCGCGGGCTCGGGAGGTGGTGGGCTTTTTCGATGGCGCTTTTGTGGTGGTGGTTTTGCGGGTTGCGGTTGTTGCTGTTGTTGCGGCGCCTCTTCCTCGGCCACGACCACGACCGCGCGTGGAGGTTGTTGAGCGGGCTGGAGGAGGTTCGGTGCCGTCTTCGCCGGCCTCTTCTTCCACGGGGTCGGCCCCCTCGTTGTCAGAGTGGATGAGGGCGCCGGGCTGGTCCTCCCAGACGCCGTCGAAGTCGGTTTCCCAGCCATCGGGCTTTGGTTTGAAGCGTTTCTTTCCGCGGATGCGTTTCTTAATCCCCTTCGAGAACATTTCTTCCATTTGCGAACGGTATTTTTCCATGGCTTTATGCAATGAGCTCTGGGTCTCCTCTTCTTCGGCGTCGCTGTCGCGGTCTAGGGAGAGCAGGTGTTTGACTTGCCCTTCAAGGGACTCGTTGACGAACATTTCCATGGCGTGTTTGTCGTCTTTGTCGATGAACTGGGACACGGCATCGCCAAATGTGTTTTGTGGGAGAATAGAGAGGGACTGGGCGGCGAGGAATTCTCTGACGAGTTGTTCGACTTTGACTGTGTCTAGTGTTGCGAGGTGGGATATTGATGCTTCGTCGAGTTCGGCGTCCTTCTTTCGAGATGCTGCGGTTCTCTTCTTCCGGTAGAACTGAACCACGTCGTTGACGTTGGCCACCTTGCCGACGAACCGGTTGGAGAACCGCTGTGGGTTCTCGCAGTCATAGCTGCCTCCCTCGGGCGTCGACGTCTCGACGCGAAGTCTTACAAGAGGTAACGGGACCTCTAGCTCCTCGTCTTCCGCTTGCTCTCCTTGCATTTCCAGCCAGTCCGCTTTGGCCTCTTCGATGAGTTCCTCGACAATCGTCATAAGAAAGCGGGTGACTTCCGTACGATTGTTCTCCTTGCGAGCCAATTTCTGGGCACCCTTCTCTTCGGAGAGGACAATTTCTCGCATCACGAAAGGGCGTACGGACTTGAGTCTGATCGGCTCGCATTTCATCTCCTTGCCTGTAATGCTCAGGATAGCGACATGTTTAGGTACCGCTTCGCCAGGGACTAGTGACGTCGCAACGGAAGAGCCTGGCTGCATGACTCGAAACTTAGTTTCGGGGTTGATGCGAGGGTTGATCAAGCACTCGTGCTCGTGGCCCCAGATGACAAGATCAAGGAACTCGGGCAGGAAGTTCTCAGGTAGGTAACCGGTCTCCGTGTATGCGTGGTGGTTCTGATGGACACATATCAAATTATACCAGTCGTCCTTCTGTATGCCAGGCCTGAAGAATTTGACCTTCCCATCTCGAAACGTGCGAAATAATCGCTCGTCCCGCACATTACTCATACCATACAGAGCTAGCTTTGTTCGACCCTTCTGTAGCAGTACCGGCTTGAGCTGTATATTATCCGACTCTGGTGTCCGGCCGTAGTAGTTGAGTAGCCCGGAGACTTGTAGGATATCCAAAGCGGCAAGATGGCCCTCACCTGATGGGTCGTCGTGATTCCCGTGGATAGAGAAGATAGGAATACCAACATTTATGTCCAGGTCCTCGTAGTTGACGTGGTTGAAGGCACCTTGAAAGTTCTCACTGGCATCACTGAGAAATTCCAGCTCGCAAGGCTTGTCTCCGAGGCAGTTCATCCGAATCGAGCGCATTACTTGATACATAGATTTGCGCGAAGGCTTGTTCTCATGGAAGAGGTCGCCCGCCAGAAGCACCATATCCACATCACGCTCCCTGGCCAGGCACATTACCTCGTGAAAGCTCTTCCAGCTGTCGTCACCTCTGATGGGATCTCGCTCATTGTAGCCGACATGGTTGTCTGTCGAGACAAGGATGCGGATCGTTTCCACGTCTGGATCGCATGAGCATGGCGGTTAGAATTTGGGTGAGACCATGATTCCTTACCTCCAAGTCCGGCCATCTCGCTAAAGTCTTTCAATGATAGCTCAAGTAATAGAGGCCCCAGGCAGTTTTAAAACCTCAATAATGTCCGATGGGGTGGTAGGTAGCCAACCATAGATCTGGGGAGTTGCTGCTGCCTGAGATCAACCGATGTCCCACCAAGACAGTCTGCAGCTATCCTGTCTGAGGGCTAGTATATTCGCCTATTCGGAGAAAAAAGCCATCGAAAATAGAGGATAGGGCGCTCTGATACTGACAAAAATTGAGCGTTCGCATGTTGCTTCTCCATTGCCCGCAAACACGCCTCTGAATCCGCCACGGCGCGTTGTCACGTGGGCAACGCGAAATGCAAATTGACTGCAGGTTCTCCCGCCTCCATCGCCGTTCCCGACCATCTCCGAGTCTTGATCTCTTTCTTCATCGCTCCTCTCAACCCCTTTGGTCTCTCTCACTCTCTCTTCTCCTCTCCTTTTCCTCAACATTCGGCGTCTCTCTTAACGTGTCTCCTATTTTTCGCGCATTTACCACGCTCATCTCGCTCCTAAGCTCATCCCGGCTGATCCAGAAGAGTGCCTGGTTCAGTCGTCATCGCTTTATCTATTACCCCGCGAACACCTTATATGCAATCAGGACCTTCTGACGTCTTCAACCGTCCATATACAGTAGATCCTTCTTCGGAAGACCTTCTCTATCCCACCCAGCATGGACATGATCTTTATGGCGACCCTCAAGTCTCTGGTCGTCTCCCCCGAGACGCCGGAGACTCGCCGGTTGACTCTGACTCATCCGTCGTCGAGTTATCGCTCCTGAGCACCTCAGGCGAAAACTGGTCTTCACCCGCAGTTGATCGGGTCAGTCAGTACGAGAATGCTGCCTTTGGATCGTCTCGAGGACAGTCGGAATATGGGTTCATAGTGATACCGTCATCGAAGCAATCAAGCTTGTCCCTAGATGCGTTTCCAAATGGTGGGTCCTGTCCAATCACGGATACTTAAACGATCATGTGTCTAACATCTGCGCTTCAGAGGTCCTTACCCATATTCTCTCCCACCTGCCGCCGGTGTCCTTGTCTTCTATTGCGCTGGTGTCCCGCCGGTTCCACAGTCTCGTCACTACCCCTCACGCCTGGAGAATCGCATTTTCACGCTACTTCCCCGGCCCCTCGGCATTGGAAGATACTGAGGACTCCGATCGATGGACGTCAGATAAAAGGCATTTCGCGAGATTGACTGCTCTAGCATCATGGAGAAGCGAATACATCCTTCGGACCCGTTTGCTACGATCACTGTCTAGAGGGAAACCGGCGCAATTTGGACCTTCTAAGAAGAATGGCACGGTTCGATCCACATCGGTGCGCAATGGCAGTGCTGTCGCGACGTATACGTCTCAGCTCTTGTATCCAGTGAGCCATCTGACTGGGACATTTGGGGGAGAATCTGCCAAGAAAGAGCCCCTCTTCATTCACGGAGCCTCGGAACAATGTGCCGTGACAGGAAGTGACCCTTCAGCTGTCAAAGTTGGCACCTGGGGATTAGCGGACCACAACTTCTCTCGTCATTTCGCTGATTCGTTTCCGGGTGAGGCTGAATACGGGCTGGGCTCTGGCGACGTCGTCGGTGTGCCTAATTCCATGGATCTTAGCCAACCGTTCGGCATGATCTACGGAGAGGGATGTCCACAAGGGCGCACGTACTTCCTATCGACAGCCGAACAGAGGGGACGATTCCTGGGCCTTCTTAGTGACGCTGGTTCCCATCCGGAGTTGGGTGTCCCCGCTATCAACCATATAACAACTGCTATCACCTCAGTATGGATCGCTAAATCTTCCAAGATACTGAAGATGACCGGCGGGCTGGTGGGGATGATATCCGGCTCTTCATCTGGAATCTTGACAGCTTACGCACTGGGACCTCATCCGACATACGAAAAGCGTTTTGAAAGGGGTCAAACTACAGCTCGATGGGTGCTTAGCCCTGGTGTTCCAATTGTTTCGATATCCGTAGACGACAACTACTCCCCTACGCGTCATAAGCGTCGGCGGGCCTGGGCAGCAGTTCTCAACGCGTTAGGAGAGGTATTCTACCTAGATGATATACTGCAGCAACGCGACCCTATGCCAGCCAATATGACGCGCGAAGCTGCCGATCAGCTAGCCTGGAAGACGGGGCGAAGTGTCCGCTGGGAGTTGGTGGAAGCCACCAGGCGAACTGCTCGACCCGATCCTTTCAATCGCGAGCTCATTGATGGAAGTTACAGCCCTAGGTCATCATCGGACTCCATGAAACTCAGCAACGAACAGATCGCCGCCGAGACCAAAGAGATCGAGCGATTTTTATCTCTCAAGCCGAAACATTTCCGGAAAGTCTGCGAAGGCTGGGATATGAGGCGCGACCTCAGGGTGGATTTTGCTGGAGACGATGGTCATGGGGCTGGTGAATCGTTCATTGTGATCCGGCGCGGCTATGGAGAAGATGAGAAAGCATCGATCCGAAGGTTTACTCGCAAATTTAGACCATCTCACCTACCGGCTTCAATTCCCAAGGCTGATTCTGAGTCCTCTGATATCGGCGTTCCGGTTTCGATCTTTGGTGGGCCTACGAGCGCTCCATCGATGGTCACCCCACCTGAAAGTAGTCCTTCACCTTCGCGAGCTTCTGGTCAATGCCAAGAATACGTTTGCTCGCCTTCGAACACCCAGTGGTACATCACGGATTATAATTTCGGTGGTCGGAAGTCCCCACAGATTACCACGAGTGCACTGGATCTCTCGACATACGCCTTACTGACGCCTGATGAGGATCTTCTTATGTCAGGTGGCTCTGAAGCATCTTCTGTCGTGTCATCTCCGCTGCCACACATGCCGCGGCCTTCCGGCTCTGATATCCCTGGGCAACGCGCACGTTATATGGCAATTGGTACCGCTAGTGGATCTGTATTTGTGTGGGACATTCGCTCACCGACGTCAACGAATCCTGAGATGGTCAACTTTGTTGCTCCAATTCGAACCATTCATACAGATTCGCCTCAAGTCTCATGTGTTGCTTTGACGTCCCTGTATTTGGTCCATGGCGGAAATGACGGCCTGGTGCAAGCTTGGGACCCTCTTGCTTCCACAACTCGTCCGATCCGAACTATCAATTCCAGATTCTCTTCTCGAGCTCGCCGTCGACTGGTACAAGCAGAAGCATCTATGCATGGCATCGGAAATAATTTCTACGCGACGGGCGCTATATGTCTTGATCCTGATCCAACCAGTCTCAGGGGAATGGTTGCCTTGGGCACTCACCTCCGCTACTGGTCATACAGTTCGTCTGCTGCGGACCAGTACAAGAGTAGCAAACGGCGGCTTCGTTACGGCCAACGGGGTACCAATCCGGCGGCCGGTGGACAGCGGTTCAGCAATAGCGGACGTGGAGCGATTGAAGACTACATCCAGGATGAGAAATTGGAGATGGAGCTACAAGAGAAAGCTGAACAGAAGGAAAAGTCACACCTAAGCAAGCGGTTTGGCATCGATCTTCTGGGACCTGATGTCAGCGAAGAGGAAATTATCGCTTACGCGCAGTTATTGAGTCAAGAAGCGTACAGCAGCGAAGCGATGAAACGTGGTGACTTTGTTGAAGGTTCTATTGCCAGTAGTACATCACCCAGCGATACTGTTGGACCGAACGATAGTTCGTTTGCGCCGGACGATCTTTCTTCAGCTTCTTCTCCGTGCAATGATCCCGTCGACGATATCGACCCAGACATTGCGGAAGCGATTCGCCTGAGTTTGCTTGAACAGAAATCCAGCCCAACTGAGGCGTCTTCACCCTTCCCTATCAAGTACACAAGTGGCTCCCCATCGGGTAGGAGCGCTCTATCGCCCGCCAATCCCGCAGCTGCAGAGAGCAGCCGGCAACAAGAAATTGACGACCTAGAGCTTGCTATCCAACTAAGTCTTGTGGAGGCTCAAGGTCACGATCAAACGGGTCGGCAGGAAGAGTTTCCTTCGCTTCCTGAGGCGTCACAGTCAGGGAAGAATAAGGGCAAGACACGAATGGCGTGGTGATCTAGCATGCTATTATTCGTCTGGAAACTATCAGTGCTTAGTGATTTGTATACATTTCTACCGCTATTTGATTGCCATTCTATGTTTTAATTTTCTAAGTCTCTTCGATTTAGCCCTGAACATTCGTACAGCGGGATGGTTAGCCGCACGGCAACCAACTCGCTTACCATGATACTAGGAAAGAGTGCATAAAACCCGACATAAATTTCTGGTAGACACACATATTTATATTTTTGCTCAAGAGTATACCAAGATCGCAAAAATATAGAACTGACATGCGGCATGAGTTGGGGCATCTGGACATGTCTTGATATAGATTTATGGTCTTGCAAACCGGAGAAGAGGAATATATGTAAAATAAAAGCCCCTCTTATGTAAAAGGACAAAAATTAACGATTTAGAGTTACCCTTAGCTCGACCAGAAATGAGGGCGCCCGCAGAATTGGAAGTCAGATCCAGAACGGGGAGGCTGGAAACATAAATTAGGGTTCATCCAGAATAATGATATGCAATATGCAATATGCAAATTTCAACCATAGTCGCGCCGGAAATTTACGTAGAAATACCAAGCCGACGAAGGAAAGACATTTTCTTGAAAGAAGTTACAGATCACGAACGAAAGCGAGAGGCCAAAGTAACAGAGCTCAAAAAAAAAGCAAAATATATATCTACAGCACGAAGAAGGCGAGAAGAGAGGCGGCCATGAGTCCGAAAGGAACGGACACCATTCCAGCAGCATCCGTGGGTCCATTCTCATCACCACTGCCACTGCCACTGCCACTGCCACCGGTGCTGCCACCGGGCTCGTTGGACTGGCCAGCGGCGAGGGCATTGAGACGGACACCGGTAACTTCGTTGCCATTGTGGTCGTAGATGGTCTGGGAGACATCCTCGGACTCGACGTCGACGAGCTTGCCGGCCTTGACCTTCTTGTAGCCGTTGTCAATCATGTCCTGGACACCCGGGGGCTTGTCGGGGACGGTGAAGTTGCTGCTGAATTCGTCGCTCTCGATCAGGCTAGGTTTGCACTTTATGGGCTTGGCGTTGGTGTGGCTGGCGTTAGAGGCGCTGATGCGGTCCATGTCGAGCATGGCGTACTGCTCCTTGAGGTTCTGGAAATCGACAAGGAGGGTGGCAGTGCCGTTGTCGTTGAGCTTGACGAGACCGTAGTCGTTGTCCTCCTGGGTGTATTCGTAGACAAGACCGCCAGAGAAGGCCTGGCTCATCTCCTCACCGTAGATGGCCTGAACCTCGGTGAATTTACGTGGCTGCACTTCGTTGCAGCCGTACTCGGAGAAGAACACGGGGATGGTGGTGTCACGGACCATATCGGTGAGCACGTCGAAGCCAGAGGACTTGTAGCTGGCGTCACCGCACCAGGAGTAGGAGTTGAGACCGAAGAAGTCGGAGTGAGAGTTGGGGTACTCCTCGTCCTCGCACATGAAGTAGTGCAGGGTGTCCTCGAGGATAGGGCGGATATCAGCAGCAGAGTAACCGACAGGGATAGGGCGGTCGAGGTGCTTGGCGATGTACTCCTTCATGTCGCGTTGGACGGCCTGGATTTGGTTAGTTATCGGCATTTCACGGAAGACAGGGATCACATGGAACGTACACGCATGTACTGAGGGACCTGCTCGACACTGTCCTCATTGATCACCTCGTTTCCGGCGAAGAAAGCCAAGGTGTTAGGGTAGTCCTTGAAGGCCTCAATGATACCGAAGACCTGAGTGTAGTACTCCTTGGTGTAGGTCTCCCAGGGAGCAGTGCGGTCAATGTAGCCAGGGTACAAAGGCGAGTTGACATCAAGAATCATGTAGATACCGGCCGCATTGAAGATTGAGACACACTCATCGTGGTCGAGATCCGGCATCAGGTTGTAGATACGGATGGTGTTGACCTATTAATGAGCCATTAGGATTATTTATCTTGAACTTTCTGGGCTATTAAGGGGCCTTACACCGAGTTGCTGCATGAGCGCAGCATCACGCAGACACTCCTCGCGCACACTCAGAGGGTCGGACTTCTTGTTGACAGCAGAAGTACCACCAGGCTGGTAGCTGTTGTTAGAAACACAAGACGATCAGCGATTCCGCTTTCTCAACCAAGTAAGGACCATCGGATATTCCCGAAGGATATGAATTCTCACTCGACACCCAAAACCTGGAAGCGCTCTCCAGTTTCTGTGTTGACAAAGTCCTTGCCCTTAACCTCAACGGGGACAACAGCGTTCGCGGTGGTCGCGAGAGCGCAAGCGGCAGCGAGAACGCGACCGTAAGTCTGTGACACCTATCAGTACTCAATGTGTTCACATTAAAGGGTCGATGAAGCGTTAACAAACAGGGATCATTTTGTGTGTAATTGGGAGTATCAATGACACGTCTGTAGTAGATATTGGTGGGTTTAATAAAGGATTGGATGGTGCTTCCCCCGGAAGACCCTGGATTTAGTTGTATTAAGGAGTGACACGGTACTGGTAGACCGGAAAATAACGAGTGTAAGAGGTCAACAAAAAGGTATGTAAAGAGTCCTCGAAAGAAGAAGAGGAAGAAGCGATGAAAGGTGAAGAGAGAGAATAATATGTCGGGAGAAGAAAAAGAGCTGCGCCAGGTTAAAAAGAGAGCGATCCCACTTCCCCCCCCCCTTCGACACAAACCCAAGAAACGAAGGGGAAACAAAGTCTGGGCAGTAATCACGGACTTCCATTCATCAAGCGTGGTGCAACACTAGGGAGGTGGGCGGAGGGAACGAGGGCTCCTCAGGGAGCCCACTGGCGATCCACTTTCATGGTGACCCCTGAAAGGAGCGGGCTTCAATTGGGGCTTGGCGGTTTTTCCATCAGACGATGGTGCTGAGAAATGGAACTCAGCCAACGATGCCCGAAGCCCAATTGGGAATAATGTGGGAAGGCTGTTTGAGATTTAGGAGGAGGATGGAGACCGGACGAGGCGTTGAAGAACGGTGAACTTCGCAGATGCACGTGCAAGATGCCAGAAGAGTGGGAGAGCTACACACCAATGTTGGACAGCACGTGAACAAGGTTTCCAAAAGTATAGCACACCGGCTCCCAACAAACATAATATATACTGCTACATAAATCTATCTCATCATGCAATTTTCCACCCTGCAATCACAAAAATCTCTAGAATACACCCCCAGAACATGCATAGGAGCTTCTGGGGGAAAAGAAGCCAACAAGATATGCCAGTCCCAGCAACCCACACAGATTATCGTGGGAACGAATAGGCCGGCAAAAGAAAGGGGTAAGGAAATTGATGAGGACGAGACGACGGGAATCCATGTCGCCGAGAAAATACCAAGCGCCACGCCACGTCCGAGCCACAGCCAAGACGCGTGCAGCTATACAAAGAAGCAAGATAAACAGTAGTGGAGAGATGGTTGGTTTGTTTTGCCCCAACGAACATGGCATAGAGAAAACATCACAAAGGCCCACGACTGAAAACATGACCAGGCCACGGCCCAGCGTGAGCCAGAAACGCAAGAGAAAACACGTCGGGAGGGCCAAGCATTATTATGCCGAACCGATTGGGCGGAAATGAAGGACATAAGGCGCGTTGTCTCTTACTCGACGCCATGGCTATCAGCACTGCCACCTTCGCCAGTGAACGAGCCCAGCTTCAAAGCAGGGTCCATCGCGACCATCTCGGCCAGGACCTCTAGGACTTCCTTTTGAACGGTCTTGTCATATATCGAGATCAGATCTCTGGGCTGAGGATAAACTTTGAGCGCCTTGTAGAAGGCCAAGGCAGCCTCGAGCTTATCTGCACCTATGGGTTGGTACGTGAATCGCCGATACAACTATCCAGGGCTTCTGATAACATACCTTCGGCGCAGAGGCCCTCACCCTTGGCGACTTGACCCATGAAGTACGCCTCCTTCTCTTCGAGATCCGTTGGGAAGCCTTCTTCCTTCGCCTGTTGAACCGCTTTCTTGATGTTTTCTCGGAACTGAGCACCCTGAGCTTCCGCTTCCTCCTTGACAGCGCGCGCCATTCGTCGGTTGTTGCGCTTTAATGCTTTCCGGAACTCCGGGTCGGTCTGTCTCTTGTGGTCGAAGTACACGGCATAAGCTACGCAAGCGGAAGTATGTCAGAACGGGAATAAATAGCTCTAGATAGTCACGCCTTACCCAGAAGGCCGGTGATGATAGTGCCGGCAGAGGCGACGGCCAGCGTTGAGGTCTTCATGGTGAATAGACTGTGGGCTGAGGTAATGGGATCGTAGAATTCAGATGGCGTAGGCGTATGAAAGCGGGATCAGCACACTTCTTTAGGTTATCAGAAGCACCGCTGGGAGATGAAACAACGGCTGGGTTTGAATGCGAAGCTCGTCCACTTGTTTGACGGAAGCTGCGACCCGATAATTTTGAGTGAATACGGCGGATCATTATTGTTCCGCTCGGCCTTTCTCTCCCGCTTTGGGCCTCCCAACCAACGGCGGGCATGGAGACAGCTGGTTGATACAGCTGCTTGCTCATCCAGCTCCCTCCGTTCCTCTATCTTCAGTTTCCACCTTGCCTCGAGACCATGGAAGGCCGGGGGCTCACCCTCCGCAGCAAATCTCGCCGTCCTCGGCCCCAGATCAGTGCCCCAAAACCTATCTCCGGTCCGCTGCCCCAGAACCACCAGGCCGCCGCATCTGGATCCAACACTGCTTCCTCGGGCTCCGGTTCGCGCGATCACATCTCGTCGAAGGAAACGACGTCAGCGACCTCCGACTTAGTCAAGCGGCGGTATTCTACCCGGTTCAATCAGGCGCCCGATCTTGACGGGGCCCCTCCGGTCCCTACTGTCCCCCAAATTCCATCCGCCTATGCAGGACTTAGCCCCCCGAAGAAGAGCGGAGAACCGTCAGCAGAGCCGTCAGGACCTCCAGAGGTTGATCTAAATGCGCTGAGAGACCCAAGTTTACCTGTTGACCGATGTGAGTCTCCGCATTACAATACCCAGCATCTTCGCGTTTGACGTATACTGACTGAACATTCTCGAACAGACGTGACCAACCTACTGGCCAATGCTTCGGAGGACGATATTAGACAATTCCAACAGAGCCTGAGGAAAGTGAAGAACCGGACCTCGACCGATCTACAGCAGAATGTATACCAGAATCGTACCCAATTCATCAAAATCAGTCAGGAGGCGGACAAGCTCAAGGGGGAGATGCACACTCTTCGCTCTTTGATGGCTGAGCTCACTACTGCCTTGGGACAGACTGCGATTGGGGATACCCCGAATCCTATGTCCCCTACGACGGATGACAGATTCTCCAAGCGCAGCAATCGCAGCTCTGTCGCAAATCTCGAGAGCATGTGGAACGTCCAGCTCCAGACCTTATGGAAGACTATTGAAGGGTCGCAGAAATTTTTACCGATGGTACCCGGTCGACATGTGGTTCTGGAGACAGGAAACTGGGTCGAACTCGATTCTGCAACCTGGAAGCCAAGACGCCCGGTCCATCTTGTCCTACTTAATGACCACCTGCTAGTCGCAGCTAAGAAGCGAAAACGAGTCGACCAGGGCAACCCTAACCATCGTGGCCCTGTTCCCACCAAGCTAATAGCGGAAGAGTGTTGGCCCCTGCAAGACATTGATATGATTGACCTGGGCGCCACCCTTGGGGTAGGGCTCAGTCGCGAAGGTGCCGAAGATCGGGGTATTACGAATGCCATCAACGTCCGTGTTGGGTCAAAGCCGTTCACATATCGCCAGGATAAGGGAAATAGCTCCGTCAAGGGCGAACTTCTGGCGACCTTTAGGAAGACCGTGGAAGATCTGCGGCGAACGCTTCGCTCTGAAACGGAAGTGGCTGGCAAGAACGGCGATACTTTCAACTATATGAACTCCCGAAACTCGCTGTTCCTGCCGACACCAGACGTGCAGGAGAGTACGGACGGTCTCCGTGACAAGACCGAAGTACGCATCGACGTTGATGGAAAGCAACAAAATCTGCGTTGGGTTGACAGTCAGATCGACGAACTCGACATGGATATTGCCTTGCAGCGATTCGAGGAGGCCGTCTCCAACGTTGAGCGACTACGGAAGCTGGTGCGGGGCCTGAAAGGAAATGCCATCGCACAAGACATGATCAATGGCAAACTCGATGAGCGTTCTGCTAAGTTGGCTGGCGCTCTGTCACGGGCTCTAGTCGATACTCATTCCTTTCCCGTGAGGACGAAAACCAACGTTACCTGGCTCACTCGATTGGGTTTCGAGGACCAAGCTCGAGAGGCTTATCTTAAAGCCCGGTCCGACATCATCTCCAAACGAATCCGGTAAGCCTTCCCGTGCTGCACCTCTCGCCTTCTTTCACTTCTGTTTTCGGTGGACTTACCACCATTCTAACTCTTCCCACTAGAGCCTGCATATTCGAAGGTGACCTTCCACTCTACATCTTTCAAATCTCCTACGTCTACTTCACCCTCATCAAGAACACCATCAGCATCTACCAACAATGTTTCCCCTCCGTCATGACAAGCGCCTGTATTAAATGGGCAAAGCACCACATCGACGGCTTCAACTCCCTCTTACGGCGCCAACTAAGCAGCGTCCAACGCGGTACAACCGTCTGGCAGAAATGCATCGACATTGTCCACGAGCAAGCATCTCTCCTCGCTGAGGTCGGGGTCGATTTCACTGACCTCGTGGCAAAGGGTTTGGAGATGACTGAGGAGGAAAAATCCGCTAGACCGGAGATGACGAGGTCTGAGTCGCTGATTATGGGGCTGGCGGACGCTGCTAAGGAGCGTTGATTGATGCAGTGGATTCGGCTGGTCCGAATCATTTGCTCAGAGCTTGTTCCTGAGGGCTGGGGTTTAATATGGGGTGTGTTCTATAGTATATAGCGCTCCCAAATCGATACTTCGAGCGTCTTCAGTAATAGAACATGACCAAACCACGTTATATACAATTCTTATTCTAACGAGTATGCCAGGCATATATCTATTCAACAATGATAGCTCTATTCAATGCAAATCACCTTTCCCAATGCAATATATGTTCGCCCAATGCTCATATGGTCTGCAAAGACCACCAATTTTAGAAAGACCACCACTCATACACCTCCTCATCGACATAGTCACCCTCCGGAATCTCCTGGTCCACCCGCCTAAACGACCGACGGGAGTTCTTCCTAAACTTCGCGGGAGAAGACCACGCTGTCTCCCAGATCTCGGGGTTACTAAGCATAGACGCATACTTGAGCGATCCGAATCGGAAGTCCAGCTTCGTGCCGTCATCCTTCCTAGACGGCAAACGCATGTAATGGCGACATGTATCGGGGATCTCCTCCCGGACGTGGCTGATTACGATGAGAGTCTGAGAGTCCGAAAGACCGGTGAAGCGCACGGAGGGCTTGGATCGTAGGGATGTACGGTCGGGGTGTTCGCGGAGAGCGTCACGGGACCAGAAGGCCTTGAGTGCTGCGCGACGGGTCCGGGGGGTCACCCTGCGACCGGGAATTTGTTCGCCGATTTCGAGGAAGTAGATGCATTTGTCGCGCATAGAGGCGGACATGCCGGAAAAGGGTTCGTCAAGGATGATGAGGTCGGGCTTGTGGACGAGGGCGCGGAGGAAGAGGACGAGGCGTTGCTGGGGGGTGGAGAGCTGGCCGAAGGTGGTGGTGTCGGCGTATTCCACGTCGTAGTCGAGGGGGATGAAGGAGCCGCGGTGGTTAGGGCCGATCTCGGGCAAGTGGCTGGTGTCTTTGAGGATTTTGGGGGGGTCGGGTTTGGAGACGGGGTCGTAGGAGGGGTCGAGGTCTGTCTTGAAGAAGCGGAGAACGGCGGAGACATCTTGATCACGCTCGTAGTCGAGGTTTGGTTTTGAGAGGAAGGTTTCTGCGAAGGCGGATTCGACGGCCTGGCGGATGGTGAGCTGGCGGGGGAAGAAGGCGTGGATTTCGGGGGAGGAGTGGCCGATGCGGGATTGGAGTTCGAAGATGGAAATGCCGGGTTTACCGGGCTCGGGGAGGCGAGAGCGGCCGAAGAGCTTGATGGGGAGGGCGTAGGCTTGAGGGTGGTCGGAGGTGATGAGAGAGAGGAGAGTGGTCTTGCCGGAGCCGTTGGCTCCTAAAATGGCCCAGCGCTGGCCGCGACGGACGGTCCAGTGTAGACCTTTTTTATCTTCGTCCCGAACGCGCTGGACCCAGTCTCCGAGGACGACTTGCTTGCCGTACTGCACACGGACTCCGTCCATCTCGATAATAGGCTCACCTCCCCGGGGTGGAGGAATCTCAATATCCGTTTTGTCGAGCACAACCGGTTGCAGGTCCTCGATGAGTTGTCTATCGAGATATCCTGCGTCCAGGTCCTCCTTGGCTTTTAGAAACAAGGGCCTGTACTTCTCTTCTCTCTTGCCGAGCTCACCAACGTCAACCAACTTCGACCATACGTTGAACACTTGCCGTGCCTCTGACCGCGTTCCCTGTGCCAGAACTCGGTTTGACCTACCAAGGACAAGGAGGTGCGTAATCCAGTCCGGGACAGGGTCCTGCGGTCGAAGTGAGAGGATCAGACGAGGATCCGATTTGCTTGCCAGCCGGTGAAGGAGATCTGATAAGCTTTCGACGGTAGCCGGATCGAGACCCACTGGGGAAAGTTGTCAGTTAAGGGCAGAAGATTTTGCAACATGATGAAACTTACTGAAAGGGTCATCCAGCAGAAGAAGCTCTGGTTTGCTGAGCAGAGCCTTTGCGATCCGCGTCCGTCTCATTTGGCCATTGCTCAGGTTTGCGACAGGCATATCCAGTAGTTTCTCCAAGCGCAGGTCCGTGATAACCATAGACATCAGATTTTTATCGTAAACGTGTCCCTCCTTTTCCTCCTCTAGCGGATTGAGCGACGTCTGACCTTTCAGATATTGACTGACGGTCCAGTCCGTCTCCTCCCGCAGACTCTCATATCTGGCACTCAGGTAGGCTCCGCGTGTGCCTCCAATTGCCCCCGCGCCTTCCCCACTGAAACCAATGTACTGGATCGCATTGCCAGGATAGCGTAGCCGAGGATCTTTCTGCGCGATCTTGGGTGTAAGCAGGTATGGATAGCTGCGCGCATTGGGCGGGAGAGCGATGTACTGGCCGCGGAGGACGTCGAGAAATTGGGTTCGGCCGGTAGCACCAATTACGGCCCAGAGCTGACGTTCCTTTTTAGTCGTACCGGACGGGAGAGCGAAGTTCAAGTTTGGGAACAGAGGCGGGTTCTGGCCTTTGGCATCGTCTTCGGGAGTGGGATAGTTCTCGTAGAAAGTGGCGTCCTGGATGTGAATCAGCGGCGGCGCGGACGAAGACACTGCCCGGGAGGGGGCTCTGAGGCTGCAAGGGCCCCGAACCCGTGCGCGCAGTGTCGAAAGCCTCAGCATTGCCAGTAGGAGGGAGTGTCTTCCTCCGTCGTCGGTGAATTTAGATTGGATTATTGTCAATGTCAATTGCGGCGAGAGGAGAAAGGTCCGGTCTCGGCCTGATTTTCGAGGCCGTAATGGTCACGTGCAGGTGTATCTTCAAACGAAATAAGGCTGATAGTACCGGTAACGCGGAGGGGGAAGGGTCTGGAGTCTCTCAATGACTTATACAGACATGTGTAGATAGTTAGACACCAGAGTATATATATAATAATACCATATAAGAGCATGTAAGCAGAGGACTTGGGGTGGTGGTGGATGATTTCTCCGCCTCATCTCGGACCATAACGCCAACTCCGAAACGCCTCTCATCCTCAGTTACATTCGATGATGATTAAATACCGAACTGCCGGGCTCAACATGGATTCTTGCAGTGCAAAAGCATCCGATCTAACAGGGCCATGGTCCCTTGTCAGTTCTTATACTTACAAGAACAACCAGCCTCTATGAATATCGTCTTCGCCGTTGCTTGGCCCCCGGGTCTTCCCCGAGCTAAGATGCTCCCGTTCCACATCAATTCTATTAATTTCTTCCAGCTTGAGTGCTTGACTCGCATTGAGCAACGAATCGCGTGCCCAAAATTTAGTCTTCCTGGTGGCTCTTTAGTGCCCCGCCTATCCGCAGATCGGGGCGATTCTTTCCCCCCAGTCTCGGAATTGTGCCCCTCACCATCCACATTTCTTCATGGAACTGGCGCCTTGAGCAATTCACAAGCCAACATCAACGTCAAACATGTCGCTGGCGGCTCTTCCTTCTCTCCCTCTCTTCGT
The DNA here is from genome assembly GCA_025688805.1 of Aspergillus egyptiacus. Taxonomy (NCBI): domain Eukaryota; kingdom Fungi; phylum Ascomycota; class Eurotiomycetes; order Eurotiales; family Aspergillaceae; genus Aspergillus; species Aspergillus egyptiacus. The sequence goes on from MU628470.1 coordinate 62,085, forward strand.
CGAGGCGAGGAAGCACGCGCAGGCCAATCCGGACAAAATCGCTGTTATTGATGCTGTCAAAGGCCAACAGTTCACCTTCGCCCAGCTGCTCGCCGATGCGGCCGCCTTGAAGCAACGCATCCTTGAGGAATTGAACCTCACCAGCGAGGGAGACTTGGAAGAGAGACGTGTCGCCTTTCTAGTACCCAATGGGTATGACTACGTCGTTACGCAATGGGCCGTCTGGGCTGCTGGCGGCGTGTGTGTCCCGTTGTGTATGCCCCCCGCCAACGGGCCGCTACAATAGAGCATTAACCAACAATTGCCTTCCAGGTACATCGCATCCGGTTAACGAGCTTCTTTACACAATTGGTGACTCCGATCCCTCTCTCATAATACTCCACCCGAGCTTTGAGGGATTCGAGGCGCCACTGCGTGAACGCAGCCCTAACTCCGAACGCGTCTTCATGGCCCTCACGCCATTCGCACAGGCCGCATCGCCAGCACAACTCCCTGAATTCTCATCGGTATACTTCCCAGACCGTCGCGCACTTATGATCTACACCTCTGGGACAACGTCCAAACCAAAAGGCTGCATCACCACCCACAAAATCATCACCTTCCAGGCCCAATGTCTCGTTCAAGCATGGCAATACCAGCCCACCGATCACCTCATACATGTCCTCCCCCTCCACCACATTCATGGAATCATCAATGGCCTAACGGCCACCCTCCTCAGCGGCGCCACCGTCGAGATGCACCCGAAATTCGACCCGGCAACTATCTGGAGCCGCTGGCAAAACAAGGGTTCCTCGACCATGTTCTTCGCCGTGCCAACCATCTACTCCCGTCTCGTCGACTACTTTGAGACACATATCCGCGGGACGGAGCACGAGGCCGCTGCCCGACAGGGCGCAGCCAACCTTCGCCTGCTCGTCAGCGGCTCCGCGGCCCTTCCGACACCCATCAAGACCAAATTTGCAGCCATCACCGGTCAAACCCTCCTTGAGCGCTACGGCATGACAGAAATAGGTATGGCAATCAGTTGTGGTCTGGACCCGGCCAAACGCATCGACGGCAGCGTCGGCTGGCCGCTCCCGGGCGTGCAGGTCCGACTCGCAGATAAAGAAACCGGAGCCGTCGTGGAGGCCGCGGACGTTGACGGCATGATTGAGATCAAGGGGGATAATGTCTTCCGGGAGTATTGGCGACGGCCTGAAGCGACGGCCAAGGAGTTCACCACGGACGGCTGGTTTAAGACGGGCGACGTCGCGCGGCGAGACGCATCGGGTGCTTACTTCATCCAGGGCCGTGCTTCGGTCGACATCATCAAGTCTGGCGGCTACAAGATTTCCGCGCTGGAGGTGGAGCGGAAATTACTTTCGCTAGATGAGGTGGCGGAGGTGGCTGTTGTTGGGATTGCGGATGAGGAATGGGGCCAGCGTGTCGCGGCTGTTATCAAGCAGAGGGCTGGGGTACGTCCTTTCTCTCCATCCATCCATCTATCCATTCATCCATAATCCCCTTACCCTTACCTGTATCGGATTACTAACAAGTCGCAGACCGAACCGTTAGAGTTACAGTCTCTCCGGGCCCGGCTGAAGCAGGAAATGGCCCCCTATAAGATCCCCACTGTGCTGAAGATCGTCGATGGCATTGAGCGAAACGCCATGGGCAAGGTGAATAAGAAGACAGTGGTAAAGAAGTACTGGCCTGATCTGGCTTAATCCCTGCCCCACTCACCAGGCTCTTCTTACCTGCAGTGCTAGTATAATAGACATAGAGAATCAAATACCGTCAAAAATATTTTGCTTGATCTTCCAGTTATCTCGACCTTAGAAACATTTCTGCCGGTAACAAACTAAAAAATACCTCCGGCGCCTTGCTTAAAAGCAGAACATTTCATCCGTAACTTCGTAACTTCGTATCGCTTCCCTCGTGTTGAGGCCGATATTGGCAATTCAAAATGCATCCGTCCATCCATGACTGCAGTACTGGATTGGAGTACTGAACGAGAGAAAAAGAAAAGAAAAGAAACAACAACCCCAACCCTCAAAAGGTAAAAAAGACCATCCGACCTCAGATGGTAGTAGCCCTAGCCTGCCCTGAAGTGCAGTGCAGGAAAGCTAAAAGCCCTTACCTTACCTACCCCCGATTCAAAAACGCCGCCACAGCTTCATAAACATCCTCCGTGACCATCGCCCTCTCACTGCCGACCTCAAGATCCTTATCGAATCCATGACCACACCCCCAGACCCTATGGACCGCCACCTCCCTCCTGAGCCCCTCACCCGTATTATTCACGCGTCTCAGCCTGGCGGCCAATCTCTCCGCATCGCGCGCAAGACAATCATACTCCGCCGTGACAAAAAGACAGCGGCGCGGGAAGCGCTTCAGATCGGCCTTATCGGGCGAGAGGCGCGGGTCATCCAGGATAGTGACAAACGGCGCTCCGCTGGCAGTATCACCCTCGCCGGCATCGAGGGCGGCCAACTGGGTGCCGTTGACGAGGTAGCAGGACTGGAAGAAGCGCATGATTTTCGGAGCCAGGAAATCCAGCCCGCCGAGTTTGGGCTCCCCGCGCACAAAGGGCCGTTTGCGTTCGTAGGCGACGCTGAAGTTCAGCCATGGGTAGAAGGCGATCAGGTTCTTGAAGGTGCCTGCGGGGAAGTAGTTTACGGCGAGGGAGGCCGCCAGGGTAGCGCCGGTGCCGAAGCCGCCGATGGAGACGGCGCGGTGGTTGAAGGCTGAGTTGCCGAGGACGTAGCGGACTACTGCGGACAGGTCTTCCAGGGCCGTGGGGAAGGGGTGCTCGGGGGCTAGTGCGTAGGAGGCATCGATGATTATGTGGTTGGTGTTGTTCGCCAGGTACCGGCAGAAGGCGTCGTCGTGGCCGTGGGAGTTTAGGGTGAAGAGGCCGTTGTTGACGGTTATGAGAACGGGGCTGGGGGGGAGGCGTTGGACGGAGGAAGGGTCAAAGGAGCGAGGATAGTAGTAATGCAAGCGGACCTTGCGAAACGGATTGACCTCTGAGCCGGCGGGGATGTATCTGGCGGCGTCTGGTTCGGGTTTGGGGGTTTTGACGCCCATGAACCAGGCGGCGATGGGGAGGGCGGCTCTCAGTACGATGGCGAGGAGGTAGAGGTATAGGTGACGGGCTTTGTGGCGGGTGATTTTGAGGAAACGCATCTTGCAGGCTTTGTGCCAGATGGTTTTGAGAGAACGCATCTTGGAGGCCTTCTGGCGGATGGCTTCGAGGAAACGCATCTTGGATGCGGCTCTGTTGGTGGTGTTGATGGCTATAATGGAGAGATAGGGTTTGCAGTTGGCATCAAAAGGTGGGTGCAGTGGTAGGGCAGAGATGAAAGAACGGCAGGGGTGTGTAGTGTTGGGAAAGGAGTCAAGATAATGAGTTTTTTCCTCTAAAGAAAGGGAAGGGAATGTGTTAAAGGGAGAAAGAGGAAGAGAAAATGTGTGTTGGGACTTCTGTTATGATTCACCGTCATGGCGACGAGGGTGCATGTCCGTGAGATTCCGCCATAGTCCGCCATAGTCCACAGTGACAGGGTCCGGACCCTTTCATTCAGAATGGAGCAGTCTGGTGTTGAGGGCTTAGTGAATCTTTGCTTGATCAGACAGAACAGGCCGTAATTCTCAAGCACAAAGCATTTGCTATTATCAGCTTGTATATACAGTGCATCTCTATTGATGAACTCTGAGTGAGACTTTCCTAGGGCCAACCAGTGAGACAATCAAGGCTTGACAACAGACAGGAAAGGCAGCGTCAGGTTCTTGAAGAAGGTCACGGATTCATCCTCTCCAATGGTCGTCAGCTCTTCGGCAGACAGACCACAGATCGACTCATAAGAGCCATACTTGCTCTTCTGCTTAGCAACATACTCGGCGTAGTCCTCAACGGGGCAGCTGCTTCCTGGGCCGGAGCGGCAAGATGGTAGGGCTGTGGTTATTAGAGGAGGCTGTTTAAAAGAAGGGCATATGAACTTACGGTAGACGGCATCATTGAGTAGGATCCGCACATTGACCGAGTTACCCTTAAGGGTTTCGCACTTGAGACGTTCAAATGCGATAGTCCCCCTCATGGGAGAGGTGCGGCTACTGACATAGATCTATAACAGTTAGTGAAAGCAGCTAGAAATACGGGGGCAGCCTACTCTGTTGTTGTCCATTCGCCTCGCGGACAATGGCTTCTGTTCATCAAACACGCCTAGAATGTTGGCCAGTTCGTTGATTTGGTTGTCGTGGGTAAAAGCCATGATGAGCGGAGGGAGCTTTTCGATACCATTGCTGGTCTCGGTCGTCGCCTCAGGACCTTCCTCCAGGAGGTTTACGATACCCTGGAGGACAGGATACATGACAGTCATGTTCTTGCCAGCACCGGCACCTAGGGTTGTACCTCAGTTACTACCCTAATTTTGGACGACAATTCGAGAAAGACTTACCGGTTCCATAATAGTAGCGCAGGTCCTGGCGGTATTCGTACTGCAGGATTTCTTCCTTCGTGAAGATCTCACAGAATGGACTGACCCTTCCGGTGATCTGTGTCTCGAACCCGCAGAGGTACGGGAAAATGGAGACCTGGCTATCTGTAAGTGTCAGATTACCCCGGATCAACTTGTTCAGCCTCTTCGTGATAGGTGGGAGATAAATAGAGTCCCAGGTGGTGGCGTAGTCGCCGCCGCTGACATCGTTGAAGTTGGGGCATTGGTCCGATGTAGCCAAGGAGTTGCCCGCCGCTCCTGCGCCTTTCGCATTGATGGCATAGATGTCCGCAAAGGAAGAGTTAGGGCCAAGGTAACCCCGAGCAAACAGTCTGTTCAGGTCAGTCCGAGCGCGTCCTGAAATAGGTGGCTGATTACCTAGCAGAGTCGACTGTCCGCTGGTATTCGTTGGCCCAGAGCATGAACGGTGTGTTGTCCTCGTAGAACGATGGGTACCGGAAGCGCAGGTCAACGCCAAGGTTATATCTGCAATGATATTAGCATTGCTACAATAAGACATTGTTGAGGCTCACAGTTCCTTGTAACCAGTGATAGACACTTGAGAAATCTGCTCTTCCGGGTGACTCAAGACAGGACTCCATTCTGAAAGGAAACGCAGGGGACCAAACGCTTGGAAGTCGGAAGATTGAATCTATCCAGAGGTAAGGTCAGTAAGTTGGATGACTCGATTGTTACACTTAGAAGCATACCGCCTCATGTAGTGCTTGCCACTCCGCATAAGCACCAGGATCAGGATATCTGCTGCCGTGACGAACAACATAGACAGCCTGATCAACAGAGCATCCCTCAGGAACATCAGAGGAGATCCTGTTCACATTAGGGCCTGTTCCAAATCAGTCCCATTCCGGAACTCGGCTCACGCTTCCAAGGTTGGGTGAAATACCAGCAGACCAAGGAGAGTTGGCGCCCAGATGCTCCAAGGGATCGAAAAGAATGGCATGGCTCGCAGAGCTCAGGCTCAAAAGCCAAAGCAAATTTTGCTTCATATTATCCGTATCCCTTGTAGACAGTAAATTTCGAAGAGGGGCAAATACATGGGCGCATCATATCTGAGAGCTTCCGATGCGAAGTCCTTATATCCCGGGAGCCGTCCGCGGGCTTGTGGAAAGCCGTCATCGGGTGGATAGCATGGACTCCATCTAGTACGGAGACACGGGGTCTGGGGAGTGCTAGCTGCCAATGGTGGATGAACGGGTGAGGTAGCTGAGCCGTTGAGATAGATGAGGATTGATTATGGCTCCAGAGCTTCCGCCGTTCAGCCGCCGCAGATCCACCACGTGCAGCTGGGCCGAAGCGAGTTTGTCCAAATTTCAGGGCCGGAGAAGCCCGAGCGACAGGAGGATGGCATGCAGGACGAGCCTCTATTCCTGTTCTAGAGCTTTCTCCGGCCCGTCGCGGGATCTGGACGTACCTCTGCCGCAGCGGCAGTATCCAGTATAGTCTGAGGTTGAAGAGTGATGAATTGGAGTCTTACAATTTGGGCATTTTGAACGGAATCAAAGGATCAATAGTATCCAAGATAGGCGCAGAAGATGAAGAAGAGGAAGTATTATGAAGTAAACAATCCATTAGATGTATGTCCTCTCTATGCTCTTGAGAAGATTGTACCATCGCTTTATGTTGACCCATCCCAGCCATTTACCTTAACAATTTGTCCCCTGTCCATGCACCACCAAATGGTCCTCAAAACGCCCAATGTAATCCATGTCCCAGTCCCAGTCCCAATCTTTCCCCAGCCCAGCCAACGCTCACGCTATGCAGAAAAAATAGACAGAAATCACAGGAAAACAGAATGAGGAAAAAAAGGGAAAAAAAAAAAAAAAAAAACGCTCACGCTATGCAGAAAAAATAGACAGAAATCACAGGAAAAAAAAAAAAAAAAAAAAAAAAAAAAAAAAAAAAAAAAAAAAAAAAAAAAAAAAAAAAAAAAAAAAAAAAAAGAAAGAAAGAAAGAAAAAAAAGTAAAACATACAAAACACACGAAACGCAAATCACGCCACACGCAACACCTAAAAAACACAATACACATACAACCCAAATCATACACATAAACATCACACACATAACGGAGTCATCGAGTTCATAGAGAGATTCATCTAATCTACAGGCGGGTCTATTATATCTGCCTCGCCGTTCCTACACAATATATAGAGCTTTCTGCATAGGTAACTTTTGGACACCAACATCGACTGGCGATGGAAAACAAAACAAAAGTGCAAACGAAGAGGAAACTAGAAAGCAAATGCTCGCTGGAACCCAAAAAAAAGGTAAAAAAAAGATACCAGGCACCTCTTAGGGTGTAAGGATCAAAGCGAGCAAAGCCATACGGCAGTAGAGGCCGTATCTCATCTGTATCAAATATCAGCATGCTGTTGGAGTCATGTCTGTTGGAGGGGGAAATGATCACTCACCTGGCGGAAGTAGGCTGCCCGTTGGTCGAAATCAACCTCCTCGGCGATTTCTGCGTTCCTGGGCAGAGGATGCATCACAAGCATGTGGGACTTGGCGTGCTTCAAGAGAGCATTGTCGATGACGAAGGTATCCTTGAGGCGTTCATACTGCTCCAGGTCGGCAAAGCGCTCCTTCTGCACCCGCGTAGAGTACAGGATATCAGAGTTTGCGACAATCTCGGGAGTCAATACCTCGGATTCCAGCGCAAGTTGTCCAGCTGCGACCAGTTGCTGGCGGACTTCCGCGGGCAAGGACAGCTCCTTCGGTGTGACAAGCTGCACGCGAACATCATAGAACTGGAGCAACTTGATGAGAGAATGGACAGTGCGTCCGTATCTCAAGTCACCAGTGAAGGTGATGGTAAGACCGGCAACGGTACCGAGTTCTTCGCGGATAGTAAAGAGATCAAGGAAGGCCTGGGTGGGGTGCTCAACGCTACCGTTTCCGCCGTTGATGACGGGAACAGAGGAGAACTTAGCAGCCACCTCGGTACAACTCGGCTCCGGGTGACGCAGAACAACCGCATCTCCGTAGCAGCCGAGGGTGCGGAGGGTATCTTGCAGAGTCTCGCCCTTCTTGGTCGAAGAGTGCTCCGTGGAGATGGCAATTGTGCGTCCCCCCAGCCGCTGCATAGCAGCGTCGAATGAAGCGGAAGTCCTGGTGGAAGGCTCATAGAAGAGAGTGCACAGGAGACGACCCTTCAAGATATCCAAAACACCCTCACGTTGAACGCCAAGTCGCATCTCATGGGCTACACTGAAAAGCTGGTGAAGGTCTGATCTGTTGAACTGGTTGACAGAGAGCACATGCTTTTGCTTAAAGCTGGAGCGAGCAAGGAGATCACGCAGCGGCGAAGAAGCCCGAGGAACAGGTGTATAGAGGGGAGGCCCGAGTTCGTTGACAGTAGGGGTAGGGAATTGGTCCGCAGGCTTGCGTACCTGCCGCGCAGGGGTCGAGATCGACTGTCTTCGGTCTACGGAACTTTCGGCGTGTAGCACACGAGGAGACATGGCCTTGAGGGAAGGCGATGCAGCCATCACGATCCTGTGAGTAGACATGTCAGACCCCTTAGGAGCGTCCGAAGTGACTTCACTGTCGAGGCAGGCGGTCTTTCCTTGGAAAGTAACACGCTGGACGAAGCCCTTGACGCTCTTGCCGTTGAAGGGTGACCAGGCCTGAGGGCTCTGGTAGAGATAAGGGCGGTCAATCTCAATCTCAACAGCGCTGTCTGATTGATCATGCAGCTCAAAGATCTTCTTTGGGTTCTCGTAAAGTCTGGCAACGATGTCATCCACAGTCAGGCGGCCCTCAGACACGGCAGTGAACAGCAAAGGCAAGGCCTCAGCAACACCCACGGCCGGCGACGCCTTCTCACCAGCGAGCTGGAAGGGAATGCTGCCGATGGAGAAGATATCGATAGTGCTGAGGTGCTCCCACAAAGCCTTCTGGTCTTCGGCCGTCGGCAGGAAAGCAGCCTCAGGGAAGTCATCCCGAGAGAGGAAGAGGCAGAAGATTGAAACATCGCACGTCACCTTCAGACCCTTCTCCTTGCTGAGAGCAATGAGGCTGATGTCCTCCTTAGAGGTAACGCTCATGACGTGGATGTCGCGGCTGTGAAGGCTTGCCAAAAGCAGGAGGGAGGCTAGATCTGTTGACTTGGCGTCCGTGATGATAGGCTTGCTTGACGGCCAGGCGGCGAAATGACTGGTGACAGCAGCGACCTTGCTGATGTTTCCGGAGAGGTGGTTGAAAGGGATAAATAGGGAACCAACCTCGCCTGCCATCTGCGCGATCTCTCCAGAGTTGGTGGAGGTGGCGACAACCGAGAAGTTGAAGTCGCAGAATGAGCCCTTCGCTGCGTTCTGCTTAACGACTTTCAAAGTGCGAGCATCCGTGATGGAGGAGTCAACGCCGACGGGCATAACACGCACCATACTGAAACCAGCTGCAACGGAAGCCTTCGTCACGAGCTCAAAGTCACTTGAGTCAGAACAGGCGAGGCCGGGCACGAAAGCTGCAACGTTGATGAGGCCAGGGAGAATTATCGAGCGATGGCTAGTCTGGTAGTCGATGGTTTGGACGTCGAGAGCAAAGTGGCGCGCAATGGCCTCAATCAGAATCTTAGCATTCTTGACGTTCGTGACCAGCGGAGTCTGGTAATCCACAGCCATACGACGAGTTCGATAACCCTTGCTCATGTAGTTGGCGGGTCGGCGGAACCGGTTGTTCGAGGGCAGATTGATGTAAAGATCGATGAGGTTGTTTGCCAAATGCTGTGTGAGCGAGTACTCAGACTTGATGTCTTCTTCCTGACCGTGAAGGATCTCGAGGTACTTGACAGGGACGCCATTTTCCTTTAGGAAATCAGCAGTACCAGAAGTTGCGAACAAGTTGAAGCCGGTGTCGTGGAGCTTCTTGATCGACGGCAGCATCTCCATCTTCTCCTTGTAGGAACCAATGGACAATAAGATGTTGCGCTTCGGGAGACGGAACCCGGTGGAGAGCAAAGCCTTGAGGTAAGCCTCGTACTTGTCACGGCCAAAGGAGGCAACTTCTCCGGTGGACGCCATCTCAACGCCCAGAACCGGGTCGGCCCCAGAGAGTCGGGAGAAGGAGAACTGCGGAACCTTAACACCGACATAGTCCTTGGGAATGGTCACGGGAGGATACTCCGCAAAAGGTGCCCCAATCATGGCCTTGGTCGCCATTTCAATCAAGTCGACTCCCATAACCTTAGACACGAAGGGGAAAGACCGAGACGCTCTGACATTGCACTCGATAACCTTGATGTCATTGTCCTTGGCGATGAACTGGATGTTGTACGGACCAGTGACATTGAGAGCGTTTCCAATCTTGCGAGTGGCCTCTTCAATGCGGCGAACAGTTTCTGGATCCAGGTCCTGCGGAGGTAGAATCAAGGTCGCGTCACCAGAGTGGACACCAGCATTCTCAACGTGCTCAGAGATGAAGTGTCCAACCATGACGCCATTGCGAGCAACCGCATCCATCTCAATCTCCTTTGCATTTTCGATGTATTTGGTGATGACAACAGGGTGTTCACGGGAGACATCGGCAGCCTGGTTGAGGTAGCTTGCGAGATCATGCTCAGAGTAGACAGTGTTCATGGCCGCACCAGACAGTACATAGGATGGGCGGACAAGCACTGGGTAGCCAACCTTGTTGCAAAACTCCGTCGCCTCCTCGATGCTGGTGAGTTCCTTCCACGAGGGCTGATCCACGCCAATACGGTCAAGCATACGGGAGAACTTGTAACGATTCTCCGCTCCATCAATCATCTCAGGGGAAGTACCGAGAATCTTAACATTGAGGCGGTGGAGCGGGAGAGCGATGTTGTTAGGAGTTTGACCACCCATAGAAATGATCACACCGCTGGAAGACTCAAGCTGGTAGATGTCGAGCACCGTCTCCAGGTTAATGTTCTCGAAGTACAAACGATCGGCTTCGTCGTAATCGGTACTGACTGTTTCAGGGTTGTAATTGACCATGACAGTCTTGTGGCCCTGCTCACGAAGGGTGCGGATTGTTCTCACGGAGCACCAATCAAACTCAACAGAAGATCCAATACGGTAAACTCCAGATCCCAGGACCATGATACCGTGATCGTCGAACTTCACGTCGTGCTCGGAGCCATTATAAGTCAGATAGAGATAGTTGGTCACGGAAGGGAACTCGGCAGCGACCGTATCAATCTGCTTCACGATGGGGACGATGCCAGCTTCCACACGCATCCGTCTGATAGCAAGCTCGTTCGAGCTCAAAAACTTCGCAAGCTGGCGATCAGAGAAACCAAGTTGCTTAGCCTGGCGGATAAGGGGCGCGGGCACGGAGCTGGCACTGTACGTCGTCATGAGCTTGCCGAAGTCGCTGAGGCCCTTCAGCCTGCTGAGGAACCACTTGTCGATATTTGTGAGCTTCCAAATGTCATCGACACTGTATCCAGCGGCCATGGCATTGGCAATCGCGAAGAGACGTTGGTCGGAAGGTGTCTGCAATTCACCCTTGATAGACATTAGGGCGCTGGTCTCGTTGAAGCCAAGGTTGTGGAAGTCCACCGATCGAATAGCCTTCTGGATGGCTTCTTCGAAAGTTCGACCGATGGCCATCACCTCACCAACACTCTTCATAGAAGAGCCGAGCTGCGTGGAGACGCGGGTGAACTTTTTCAAGTCCCAGCGGGGAATCTTGACCACGCAGTAGTCAAGAGACGGCTCAAAGCATGCACAAGTGACCTTGGTGACAGAGTTCTTGATCTCGTTTAGCGGGATACCCAGTCCGAGCTTAGCAGCGATAAAAGCAAGAGGGTAGCCTGTGGCCTTGGACGCAAGTGCGGAAGACCGAGACAGACGAGCATTCACTTCAATGATGCAGTACTCCTTGGAGAATGGGTTTAGAGCGTACTGGATGTTGCACTCTCCAACGACTCCAAGGTGACGAATGACGTTAACAGCAGTGGTACGCAGCATGTTATAGTCCTCGTCAGATAGTGTCTGCGATGGGGCAACGACAATGGAGTCACCGGTGTGAATACCGAGAGGGTCAAAGTTCTCCATGTTGCAGACTGTGATACAGTTGTCCCTGGCATCGCGAACAACCTCGTATTCAATCTCCTTCCAGCCCTTCATACTCCGCTCGATCAAAACCTGAGGGCTGGCAGCGAAGGCTTTGGTACACAAATCCTTCAGTTCATCGACGTTGTCGGCGAAACCACTGCCGAGACCGCCGAGTGCATAGGCAGCACGTACGATGACGGGAAAACCAATCCGATCGACTACCCCGAGAGCCTCCTCAAGGTTGGATGCAGAGGCCGACTTGGCACACTTCTCACCGATCGAGTCCATGCTACGTGCGAAGAGTTCACGATCTTCAGTGGTGATGATAGTGTCAATCGGTGTACCGAGGACCTTGACGCCAAGCGACTCAAACTCATCCTTCAATTGAATACCAACCTGAAGGGCAGTCTGACCACCAAAGGTGACGTAAATCGCATCAGGTCTTTCATGCTTGATCACCTTGCGCACGAAATCGGCGTTGACTGGTAGGAAGTACACTTTATCGGCCAAGCCCTTGGAGGTCTGGATAGTGGCGATATTGGGGTTGATCAGGACTGTGTAAATCCCTTCCTCCTTCAGAGCCTTGATAGCCTGACTTCCAGAGTAGTCAAACTCTCCAGCCTGTCCAATACTCAGACCACCACTTCCAAGAATCAGAACCTTCTTGACGGAGACACGGGGAGCAGCCTTTATGTTTTCGGCAAGAGTTCCACCGGGGAAGTTAACGGGCTTCTGAAGAGCTTCAGGCGAAGCGATGGTATCCTTAATCGCATTAATGAAGACATCGAAAAGGTACTCAGTATCCCTAGGGCCAGGTGTGCTTTCGGGATGGAACTGAACACTGAAGAAAGGCCGGCTGGTATGCCTGATACCTTCGTTGCTGCCATCATTGGCGTTCACGAAAAGTTCTTGCCAGTCACTTGGGAGTGTGGACGAATCGACAGCGTAACCGTGGTTTTGAGAGGTGATATGGCACTTTCCAGTAACCATGCTAGTGCAGGGAATGTTGTGGCCGCGGTTACCGAACTTCATCTTCAATGTCTGGGCACCAACGGAGCGGGCGATCAACTGATGTCCAAGGCAAATACCAAAAACAGGGGTTCTAGCCTCCTCCATCGTCTTTTTCAGGTTGTTGACAGTCGTAGTGAGCGTGGCAGGGTCACCGGGACCGTTAGATACGAAAAGACCATCGTAGTCCTTGCCAGCAAGCGTCGGGAAGTCGTAGTCCCAAGGTACAACTAGGACCTCTACGCCGCGAGCGAGTAAGCAGCGCAGTTGGTTGAACTTGAGACCTACGTCGAGGCAGAGAACGCGGATTGCGCGGCCGGAGGGGTGCTTCAGGGCGACATCCTCGGGGGGTGTGAAAAGCTTGGGTTCGCGAATAGACACTGTTCATCATTTAGTCAGAAATAGTCCGCATGCAGCCAGGATGTGCATGGGTCATCTCACCTTCAGCCACCAAGTTCTTGGTGTTAGGGTCAACCCAATCGATTTGCTCAAAAGACTTCTTCCAAGCATCCATGTCCAGACTTGAGTCGCCCTCGGCCATGTCAGCATTGTGGAGTAACATACGCCCCAGCATGCTACCCTTCTGACGGATACGCTTTGTGAGCGCACGGGTGTCAACGCCGTGCATAGCAGGGACGCCCTGTTCCTTGAGCCACTGTCCCAGTGACGACTCGGCCAGGAAGTGGGAGTAGTTCTCCCCAGCGTATGTCGCAACGACCAGTGCTGCAATATGGATTTGGGTGGACTCGAAGTGCTTCGGCAATGTCTTCAGCAGCTCATCCATCGTCTCCCGCGAAGGGACACCATAGTTGCCGACAAGAGGGAAGGTGATGACGAGGATCTGTCCACGGTATGAAGGATCCGTGATACTCTCAGGGTATCCTACCATTCCGGTCTGGAAGACCAATTCACCTGCTACGCTCTTCTCGGCACCAAAGTTGTAACCCTGGTAGACTGTGCCATCCTCGAGTTGGAGAGCACACAGTCTCCCGGTGCTGCCTTCAATTCTCGAGGAGGCCGGGGGGATGACGGCGCCATTGCCGGTTTCCAATGAGGGGAGCGGCTGTAATTCCTTGCTGATTGCGTTGTAGGCAACGGCCCCTCCAGCCTGGGGGCTCGAGGGAAGCGCCGTCTCGTCATGACCGATGGACTCAGGCATTGTCGGGAGTCGTAAGCGGGGTATATGAGGGGAAATGGTCCTCACGAGGACAGTGTGGCAGGGTGGACACTCTACCGTAGCATCAGCAGCCTTCAAGACTCTCCTTGTGTAGTGATCGAGGACAAAGAGAGGATCTTTTTGTTTGCTGCTTCTGCACGGGGAGGAATATGAAGAAAGGAAGGAGAAAAAAGCTGTCGAGGCAGAATAAAATTTTTGTGTACGGCGGGCAGGCGGAGCTCTCCCCCATTGGGCAGGGATTTCACCGACCCATCTTCGGGGGCCTTGTTTTGCGGGTTTCTGCCATCATTGACCGCTTGTAGAAAACTCTTCTCCGTTCTTTACCTACTGTTGACTACTAATCTCAATGGAATTACATAATTTGTTGCTGTTTGGAGTGATTTCTGTAGGGTCCTTTTCGGTATTGCGTCGTAGTTGTCTCCATGTTGGAGCCTGGGGATCCGGACTTGGAGGGGGACTACGTACTAGTAGGTCACGGATCCTACTGCTCGGCAGACGTAGTAAGGTAGGCATGGTCTATGAGCGCATGGGTGCCGTGCAGAAAGCGCTCTACTCCGATTTATACAAATATCACAGCTACCTAGAAATCGTCTTCGCCAGCACTAGTGAAGAGTACTGATTCTAAATGGTCTTGCATTCCGATTACCGGTAGATACTATGTGAACCTCGAGGGCAAATTGAACCTCGTCAAAAGATTGAGTGGCGGGGCCCATACGTAGGTAGAGTCGTCCCGAAGAGCGGGCGTCGGAGTCAGGCAAGTTCACCCGGCCAATGATGGAAGCTGATGATCGCTCACCTCACGCTTGCGGTCACTGACTCATCATGCGATATTATTCATGATACCCAATCACTAGTATCTAAGGTACCACCTAATGCAGGCGGTGGACGGGACAAGGCGCGCTAAACTCTGCAGGATTTTCCCGATGGCTCCAGGGCTGTGTTCGCTCGGTCTGGAACTGGATTCTGAGATGCTGGAATCTGGATCCCGAACCCGGAGACCGACTGGGCTGGAGGAACTACCTAACATGCAAGGTACGAGGGCGCAAATGTCAAGGAGTTTCAAACCGAGGATATTGAATGATGATTAGTTTACTAGGAGGTAAATTTTATAGCAGTAGGGGAATGCGATCAAAGATCAAATATTAGCTCGGAAGGTTTCAAAGTTTCAAAACCCGCATGCAATTCCGTAGTATAGGACGTCACTGACTCGATCGGAATATATATACTAACAGCGCTGGAAGGGTATCAAGTACTAGAACTCCACAAACGAAAGAGGTACCTGACGAAACATTGACTCGATATCTGATACTATTCAACAACCTTTAGAATATTTGGATTATATCTTAGAGCCGAGAGATCCAAGGCGTAAGAAGCCTGTTATATTTAGCGTCATGTAGGGCAAATCTGGAAGCTCGGCGTGATGACCGTCCGTGCGCTTATCTGTATTTCGCCGCAAAGTTAACGGCCCTACCTGGTACAGCTGCAGCTGGACGAGCTTAAAAACATTCACCCTCCTCGATTGTATTCCCAGCTACACCGCGCACATAGCTGAGTTATTAACGGCAGCAAATTACTAGTGGTCTGCAGCCTCTGTCACTGGCCTCCTGTTGTTGTCTCCGTTCCGACCGGACTTCTGTAAGTGTATCTACCTCCCTTGCCGCGAACACTTTGATCGCGCAAGAAAAACTCCTCTCCGCTCACCAGCATTTTTCAATCATGTGTGGCCTGCTACCCATTGCCTAGTCGCTGGTCTTGGGCAGGACTGCACTCCAACTATGCTTGCTTCTCTTCTTCGACCCAAGAAACGACGGGCTTACGCCCAAAACTCCGTTTCACCAGCGCCTCACAACGCGAGTGAGTCGCAATGGCCTTTGCTGAACGGAGAGATACACAGAGGCCGGAATGTTGGTCATGATGGGCTTCGTGGAGACGAGATCAGTGAGGAAGATGCTGGGGCTGATGGGGAAGACGAGGACGCTCCGATCGAGTCTACGCCTCTTCTTCCTATATTCTCGGTCCTTCATCTAGGTATGGATTGTACTGCCCTCAATGGAAACTTTCATAGGGAAAGAAAAAGCCCCTGACTTGCTAATATCCGAATAGATACCCTCCCGGTTTACGACATTACACATGCTATCCGGTCTCTGATCATTTCGCGGTGTGAAACCACCCTAACATGGGATCAACTGCGCTCGCCTCAGATTTCTCAATTTCTCGTGAAACCTATTCAGCAGAAGATAAAAGCATTGCACTTTTCTCGGGCCACATTGTATACTCTCATGGCGAATTGCCTCCAATTCGACAGGGAGGTCCACTTGAACCCAGGGAACAGCGGCACAAACCACACCAGAGCGATGGTCAGCGAGCTTCTCGCCATGAGACTGCTTCGGGATTACACTTCCCGCGAATTGATCGATGCACTGTCATATGATTTTTATCCGCTTCACGGTCAGAAGTGCGAGCAAAGCCCTCGGCGGCCACAAGGCAGGGCCTCCGCAGGCGGAGGTAAACCACTGCCTGGAGTGGCTCGCATTTCGTGTCTCGAGATAGCTATTCGCGCTCAAGCAAAACGGTTTCTATCGCATCCACTTGTTGTCAAACAGTTAGAAGCCATATGGGCAGGCACGATTGTATTCCACTCCGCTGCGGATAGTCTCCATCGCTCGCACGCGCAGCCTCACTACGGCAGAGGGGCCCGACAATACGGTAGCACGCCTTACAATAATGTTGGAGGATATAGCCATAAAACAAATTGGTCCAATGCGTCCAGTTTACGGCGGGTTGTCACGCTCTATGATCCACGGGACGCCTCCGCATTCAAACTTTCGCGATTGAGAGTGCCTCGATATCGCCAATTTATTTCGACCTTATCCTTTGCCGTGCTACTTGTCTTGTTCCTTGCTGTTCTACAGGAACGCAACATGGAGATCGGCTCACTGGAAGTCTTGTTCTGGTTGTGGAGCGCTGGCTTTATGCTCGACGAAATTGTTGGATTCAACGAGCAAGGCTTTAGCCTCTACCTCATGAGCTTCTGGAATATCTTTGATCTCGGAATTCTCGTTCTTCTGTTCTGTTATTACTGCATGCGACTGTACGGCGCTTTCTTGCCGTACACTCAGAGGCAGGCCGTCACCGAAAGGGCTTACGACATCCTTGCTGCGAATGCAGTCCTTCTGTTTCCCCGGCTCTTCTCTATCCTGGACCACTATCGCTACTTCTCCCAGCTGCTCATTGCTTTCAGAATAATGGCTTCAGACCTTCTGGCAGTTTTCGTACCAATAATAATAGCTTGCAGTGGGTTTTTCGTCGCATTCACTCTATCATTCAGCCGCGGCCAGGACCAAACTCCTGGATCGATTGCATATGCCCTTTTCCAGGTGTTGATGGGATTCACCCCCGCCGCATGGACCCTTTGGGATGACTATAATATTCTGGGGAGGACTATACTGGCGGCATTCCTCTTCATTTGCCATTTCGTTGTTGTCACCATACTAATCACAGTACTCACAAATTCATTCATGAGTATTGTGCAGAATGCTAACCAAGAACATCAATTTCTATTCGCTATCAATACAATCTCGATGGTCAAGTCCGATGCGCTCTTCTCTTATGTGGCGCCCACCAACATCCTCGCTTGGCTGATCACCCCTCTGCGGTATCTGATTCCTTTCAGACAGTATCTGCGGATCAACCGCACAATCATCAAGATCACGCACATGCCCATATTATTCACTATCTGTGCCTACGAGAAATTGGTACTCGGCCCCCAGATGATCGAATCAACTGACCTTGTTAATTCGCCTATACTATCTGAATCCAGTGGCGAGGTTCGAGGAGCATTGAACTCGCGAGGGCCTCGCTTTGTTCGAGAGCCTTCAGTGACGACTTTCCAGAAAGATCGTGCTCTTGAAGAAGTGTTTCGGCAACCGTTTTACGGAAACGGAAATCGAAGACCTACCGAATACGGCCAAATAGAGAACAACAATTTCGTCAGCAATTGGATGCAAGCAATGGGATCTGAACAAGTCAATCCGCCCGATGAACAAGATTCTGATGAGGTTAATCGACTCGAGCGACTGGCCAATGGACGCATTGTCTCTCGACGGGGGCAAGCGCGAAGCCTTCGTGACTTTACGGATTCGACTACTTCAAATCCTGAAGGTCCCGTAGCTCACGCCATATCGTCCCCTGCCACGCCACGCAACGGAAGGTCTTATGTACAAACAAGGAGTAGGCGGCTTTCGCACCATACCGACATTGAAGGTGACAACGAGCTCACGAGCGATGACAACAACGATGGGAACAGGCGTCAACCAAGCGCCAAAGACTCCGAGGGCCACTCCAACACGAGTAATGGATCTCATGGTAAAGCCACACCGAAGTTCTACAGTTCTCGTCCGTCCACGGCAAGACGCAGATCCCGCAAGAACAGCCCGAATAGATTTAGGCATCACTCGCGAAACCCTTCTGGGGCTACTATCTTATACAATCCTATCACATCCAGTCACGACGAAGGAAAGGACGACGCCACAAACCCTCCCAAAGCTATACCGAGAAAAACGCCCAGTCAAGAGTTTGCTATGCGCCCCCCAGATCGACACACCTTGGAAAGAAGACATAGTCTGGATGATTACAGAGTCCCGAGTCTGAATCTATTCAAACCAAACCCAATGTCAGTGCCTAATAGCGCTACTTTCCTCGAGCCGAATCCCGGTTCGTGGCACCGCGGAACGTCCATACTCGAGGGCCTTGGCTCAGACCTAGGAGACGGGAAGGCAATAGCCAACGGCTTTGTCGGAGGTGTGCCTTCAAGTCTCACCACCGAAATGGCCTACGCAGCGGGTGGTATAAGGCGCAGAGATAGCCCACACGGGAGCCAGGATATGCTCAGCAAGCTTGTTCTGGCCCGGATGAACAACATTGAAGAAGGATTCCGTGAGGTGATCAAAGAAGTCAAGGACCTCCGAACTAGCCACAAACAGAGTCGGGCTGATGAGCAGCGGACTGCTCAGCGGGACAAACGACGAACAGACAAGAAGAGGAAGCCTCAAGGGCCTCGAAAAGGCAGAACAAGCGATGGAGCTCCCAAGGCCGAGCCGACGTCTATCGCGTCCCACCAAAACAACTTACACCTGGAAGACGATGTGTGATAGATCCATTTCTGTTTCTTTTAACATTTTGTAGGGATATTCTAGGGGCTTCTAGAAGGCGTATTCGTTTGGCGGCTGTCTCACTATCTTCGATTCCAGCTCGGCTCACTGTAGGGGTGTTGCACCATTAGATATCATTGTTGCTAGTATGCGCCTAACAAGATCACGAAATCTACTGGTTAAGCGGCTCGTTCTGCGGACCGGGCATGTCTGAAACTTCTAAATGAATCTCTGCATTGTCTAACCGGGTAGCTATAGTAGTTGTTCTAAGATGCTGAACGTCGCCTATCAGCCTGGCCATCATCCCAACGTGTTGTACCTAAGGTGCAGGTGTCCCCGCCTGGGCCATGCAGCGGAGGTTTGGATGGCTCTCCTGAATTTCGTCATACAAACCGGGGACAAAATCATTGCTTAGAGCTGAAATTACGGTAAAAAAGGTCACATGTGAAGATGATGGCATCAATGGGAATCAGTAATCAGAACCTTTACTAACCTTCTTGGAAAAGCTGACGACCTTGAATGGATGACGATCCTGGCAAGGCTGACGAGGAGCAATCCAGTCACCGCATGAATGTTCCCTGCAATCCCACTTCAACCGTCATTTTTCTCCTTTCTCAGCCTCATTGCCGCTCCTTTTCCTCATCATCTGTCATCTTTTGACCACTTTCTCATCGACCCTGAAATCTTCCCCGCTTGACGCTGTCTCTCCCTTGCCCATACTGTCGCTCCATCCCTTGAGCTGCCCTGCAGCGTCCTGGGCAGCTACCTACCCGTTCAGATTCATGTTTCCTCCGCAACACTGAGCCGATCACACTCTTCGCACGATCAATTTCTCAGAGCCTTTCCCTCCCACCTCCAGGGTTCCCGTGCATCCACGATGAGTTCCTCAGAGCTTGAGGAACTCCTCTTCTTCAAGGATGCGGATACACTTGCCATTATTGATCCACCATCTTACAAGCCGGGTTGGTCCATAACGCCCTGGTGCGATCAGTCTATTGGCCACAGAATCCACAGTGTGAATCTTCTGGCGACAGGATCTTCCGTTTTCAAGCGGCTATTTGAAAAGAAAGCTCAGGAACGGAATATCAAGCGTCGCGGCGAGCCGCCTGAAGGCATTAAATACATCATCGATCTTACCCCTCCCTCCACCGAAGATGACGCCGTCCTGATTCTGACCGAGCTATCCTGTCCGGCCGCTATCAGGACGTGGGATAAATCGCAAGGCCGCTGGTCCCGCCCAAAGAGTCCATCGAAACATGATAAGACAGCCCCGTCTAAGAGCGTGGAGCACGCAGACCTGCCCGAAGAATACTCGCCTGCACGGCACCGCGAAGGGATAGTTCAGATTTTGAAAGTTTTGGAAGGACAGAATCCCGATATTGACAGCCCTTGCAAGCTCTGGACCTTTTTCGCCCTAGCGAACCTGTACGAGATCGCAACACTCCCCCCGATCAAAACACGGGTTGCGAATTGGGTCTATGAGGAAAAGAATATGCGCTTTTTCGAGCTTCATCCAGAAATCGCATATCGAATTGGAAAGGGGATTCAGTGCGATTACCTCCTCAGGGATGCATTTGCTGTTTTAGTTGGAGAGGAGGCTCTGCTTCATTTGGCCAATTCTAGCGCCCCCAGTCCAAACAAGCCACGGTTGACTATTCATGGACGCATTCGGGAGTCATTGGAGGACGACGACGTGCAACGAGTGCAATACGCTGGCGAATCATTCCTGAGTCGCATTATCGAGGGGTTCATCGAGCTTACCGGGGCTGAAATGCACTGGCTCAACAACTCGACCATGTACCAGAACATTGTCAACTACAGGCCCTGGAATGAGCACGAGCTCAAAGCTGTAAATGACCTCATACTTTCGCTGAAAGATTTTATACGTGCTTCAGTTTTCGTGAGTCTATCCCAGTATAGTCAAACGTGGCTGCCAGATGAAGAGGCGCTCAATGAGGCCTCTGAATCCTGCGAGACTTATCCCACCCAGGATTTCCTGAGAGCCTACGGCAGATTGAACGCGATAGAGCGCATAGCTTCAAGGACATTCTGGACACTCTTGACCGACAGCAGATTCAAGCTGCATGATGTTGAAGCAGCTTTGAAAGAGTTCTCGGATCGATCGCTTGCGGACATAGGCAGGTACATGGGGGCCTTTCGATATCAGGAAAATGCCAAAATCAGATTCGTGTCTAGGAATGAGCTGATTAGCAAAGCTGATGCATTCAACTCCCTCTCGAACCGGTTCCTTCCCTGCGCCTCAGGTGAGCCACCCTGGGCCATGACA
Source organism: Aspergillus egyptiacus (assembly GCA_025688805.1). NCBI lineage: Eukaryota > Fungi > Ascomycota > Eurotiomycetes > Eurotiales > Aspergillaceae > Aspergillus > Aspergillus egyptiacus. Next base: position 83,228 of record MU628470.1, read on the forward strand.
CCCACCCTGGGGAAAGACACAGGCTTGTTCGACGCCAGCGGTTACTTCTCTTTGACCGAATTTCTCTTGGAGGCTGAGTGTTGGATTACTATCATTGGGAAAAGGATGCTCAAGACACCGCGCTCCGACATAACATATGATCTGACGGACACCCTCACCTGTCTCACAGAGAACGAGTTTAAGTACCTCCCTTTATGGGCCGGAGGATGCGATGACGGAACAGGCGGCGTATACGCCGACCAGATACCACTTGCCGAGACAAATGAGTTCTCCGGGCCGGGACCTTCTATTCACATCAGCGATACTGCCTCATCATATTCCCCGTCGGCAATTTCAGTCCTAGAAAGTACAGTCCATGGTGCATCTCATCGAGCAACTGAGAGTCACTACAGCGAGGTTGTGTCCATCAATTCAGAAGCCATGTCCGATGCAGGCAATGTGACTGCAGTGTTCGATGCGGAGGCCTTCATAGAATCTGAGAACAGATACGTTGCGGTTGATTCGCTAGCGGACGACGAATTCTATGATCTCCTCTGCGGAAGCGAGAGCGATACCGACGGAACCGTTGTCGGCGAGCATACCGAGCTCGATGAGTTTGGAAGGGTTGGATTTGAATGATGAGACTGCAGCGCCTTCCAAGGATGAGAAGGGCTCTTGAGTGGGACACGCCAACAAACATTATTCTGGTGCGGGATAGTAACGAGTAAACTGATTTATGAGCAATGAGCACCTGACGATCATGTAACGACAGCGATTCTTTTCATAGGAAATTCCCTATTTGATTTGAAGGTGACAACCTGTAGTAAATCCTTGCACGTGACACAGTACCTACCGTAGACGATGATGCTTGGCACCGCCGACGTCACGGAGCGGAAAGCAGATCACCATTCACCCAATCTTCGGAAGTATCATAATATTATTTTCGGGGCTCACTCCACTCATCATTACTTGACTTCTCTTACATGAGCCTCAAGGGAGAGTAACTCTTCCTCCCACACCGCAGCCAACATGGCCTCCTCTTCCAAACCATCAAGCTTCCTTCTCTAGTAAGCTATCCCACATTTCCACCTCAACCGATCACCAATTTGCTCTGATGATGACTTAACCAACCTCTCATCAGCTCCTGTATCGCCCACCGCACTACAATCCTCGCCGAACACTCCGCCCCGGGTTCCTCCTCAACAGCCGCCTCCTCCCTCGCCTCCATCATCCTCCCCAAGATCACCCACGATCAGCCCCAAAAGCTCACCTACACCCATGAACGCCTCTTCGTGCACTACATCTCCGACTCGCCCACCGGGGCACCCGTCGACACCTCATCTAGCTCGGCCACCGAACCAACCTCTTACGCCCCGCTAAGCTACATCGTCGTCGCAACAGCCGAACAAGGCCGACGCATCCCCTTTGCCTTCCTGCTCGAAATGAAACGGAAGTTCCTGGCCGCATACCCACCCAGCAACACGGATTACAGCTCCTTACCGGCCTATGGATGCGCGGGGTTCAACAACGATCTCAGGGCGTTGTTGCAGACGTACAACACCGCGCCGCCGGCGGATTCGCTGGCCTCGGCACGGAAGGAGATTGATAGCGTCCGGGATATTATGACGGAGAATATCGAAAGGGTGCTGGAGAGGGGAGAGCGGATTGATTTGCTGGTCGATAAGACAGATCGGTTGGGGGGCAGTGCGAGGGATTTTAGGATGAGGAGTCGTGGGTTGAGGAGACGGATGTGGTGGAAGAATGCGAAGTTGATGGTGATGCTGGGGGTGGTTATGATCTTTCTGCTATATCTCTTTGTGGGGATGGGGTGTGGCTTGCCGGCTTGGGGCAGGTGTGTTGGCTAGGGTATGTGACAGGGTATATCTACCCAGCAATAACGCCAGCTTAGCATTCTTGCGCTGCATTTTTGCTAGCCGGAGGAACGAGGAATGAGGAATGAAGTTATGTACGCTATTTGTGTTGTTCTCAGGTCTTGTTTACTCAGATGTTCTATTTTGGCGTTTCCGATCTTTGTGTAGAGCCGAGTTTTGACGATTTCAATCGATTCAAGACGATGAATGGTGTCCCTGTTGTAATTGTCTCCTATCCGAACTTACAAAGACTAGAAAGCAAAAGTAGAGTGCACTTTTTCAAACTCACTGAATTCCGAGCTATCTATAAACTGCATCTACAATCTCTCCATCCCAGATATCCCCAGAGAATTCCCTACGTTATCCGTATCTACTCCATACAACCCTCCCAATCAAATCAACACTACAACTTAAGATCGCAATGTATCTCACTCTCAAACCCGCAGCGTCCTTGCTATAGTGAGTAGCTCAGTGCGAGTCTGCAAGCGAGGCAGATAGAACTTCTGGACGAACCAGATTCTGCAATTCCTTCTACGCCAACCGTATACCTCATCAATCATGGTGATTTCGTGCAAGGACGAGACTGATGAGGAGATAATTTGGCGGATGTCTGGGCAAATCGGGGTAAGGGAATGGGGCGGGTTACCTTTAATGGACGGGACGGGGAAATGAAATCGAACCGTGAGTCCGGGTTGGGTTGGTTATTGTGTCTGTTGCGTCCGGGCAAACCAGAAGAGAGGGAGAGAAAAAAGATGGCCATCGCTTGCTTTCATTCATTAGGACGTGGTTGGAAATGGTCTGGTCTGGTCGTAGCAAGGTATATTTCTTTTTTTGTTTGTCTCCGTTTAAGAAGAATCAGATTCAGGATCTCATTGTACTCCCACGCCATTCATCCATATTGCAACCAGAAACGACAAAATGCAAGTTCCCAGATCCGGATCTTCCTCACACTTAAGCGGAAGCCTTGGCGGCCTCACGGCCCTTGGCGATGCGCTCCAGAATCTGCTCACGGTCCTTGTCGAGCTTGAGCTTGGTGATGACGACCTTAGAGGGGTGGATGGGGAGGGGGACGCTCTGGCCGTTGGACTTCTCGCGGACGACACGCTCGACGTGCACACACCACTTCAGACGGTAGACGCTGGTGATCTTGCCCTCACGGCCCTTGTTGGATCCACGGACAATGGTGACCTCGTCGTCCTTGCGGATGGGGATGGAGCGGACCTGTTCATGAGAATACCGTCAGTTTCCCGGTCTGCCATAATCTTCGCCGATTCGTCCTATAATTTTTATTCCTGTCGCTCTCATCTTTTCCCCACAAGCTTCCATCTCTTTCGTAGACTCAATCAGGGCAGGGAAAGGATCGATTTATAAGGAGCGGAATGGCGTACATTGTGCTTCTCACGGAGTTCCTTGGAGAGAGGGGCGCTCATGATAACACGGCGCACACTGGAGGGGGCATTGAAGTGCGCAGCGCGCGACTTCCGGCGCGAGGAGGAGATTCCTATTCAACAGCATCTCAATCAGCATTCATTCCGTATCGATGCTGGCGATAAATGTCGTAGTGTTGCCGTAGTGTCGAACAATTCTGCCCCCAAAATCCAATCACGGCGCACGAGCGTGGAAAACAAGAGTCGTCGATATAATCCTGCAAAACGTACCCTGGTTTGTGACGGCCATTTTTTCCGAGCCTCCTTTTGATATGTGACCGGACTCTGGAGAAAGGTCGTGGTGAGCGTCGTTGTCGTTTGTCGTCGAAGGACCTTTTTTGCGCTGACTTGCTCAATGTTAGCCGAAAATGTGGGCAGGGCCGAATGTGCGTCACATGACACTCCGCTTAGACGAGGGCTGGTGTCTGTGATTTGATTGGCTGTCTGCGGAGATGTTCCCCGAGCCGGCAGAATCGCTAGATGCTGACCGCCTACCTCTCTCGCCCGGCGGGTTGGAGGTTGACTAAGAGATATTGGTCGCAAAAGGATGCTTTGTCGCGTCAAGGATCCCGCGCGGCCTCAAATCCTATACGGATAGCGACTGATGGTCCTCGTGGAGCTGTTGCCAGGGATCCCATGCGCTGAGCTAGTTTGGCTATGCCTATATATACTGTTATGTTGATTACTATGTGCAAACAGCTACTCTGTCACCCGCTCGAAAGTGGAATCACCTCACCGCGTGCAGGTGAACGAGCCTCAACTTCAAGATGACCGATGAGCAATTTCCGTGGCTTGACTGGCCCCATAGCTATGCACCGCCAAATTTGAATCAAAATGCCGCACGAGCCGAGGAAAATTCCAACCATCAATGGAGAAGCCCCTTCTTCTACAACTCCTCGACCTCAACGCTTCAGACGCATGTGAACAACAACAACAACAACAACAACAACAACAGCAGCAGCAGCGGCCAATCTCAGTACTATCCGTCTTACCAACAACAGGAGGAATCATATGTACGCTTAGAAGACGTCCTGTCGTATCCTTCATATCGGTGGGGACCGCCCCCGGCGCGCGAATACCAGAGGCAGACGACTTACCCTGAAACCACAACAGTGCAACCCGCTGCTTCGCTTCCGCAGCAGTCTCCGAAACGCACGGCTACGGCTGGTCGCCAGCTCCCGAACCCAAGGCCGCAGACAACCTCCGGAGAGTCGCATATTACGAACGATTTATACTCCAATCATGAGGCGAAAAGGCGACGACTAGAAGCGCCTGCTTCACAGGCGCCTTCGCAGACTCTGCCGGCGACTGCCTCACAACCTTACCTACAACAAGGTATGCAGGATAACACAGCGCCTTCTCAATATGCATATACGTCCTCGAACACTCCATCGCGAGCTCCCATGCCTCCTGCATCACAGCCTACAACGCAGCCCATGGTGCAACACACCGCACCGCAATTCACACGCCCAGGCTCTCAGTATATTCCGCCGTCGCGACAGACTCCCCAGGCTCCGCAACATACTGCTTCTCCAGTATTATCACAGACCCCAAGCCAGTGCATGTCTCAGCCAGACATACATGCCCAGTCAAATGCATCTTCAAACGGTTCCTCAAGAGCCGCACCAAGTGCTAGTCCACAAACAACCGCACAGCATATTCCGCGGCGCAACCCACAATTTGCATCACCACAGTCTGCACCACAATCTCTTCCGCAAACTGTTGCATCAACTACGAAGCAGTCTCCGGCGCAACAGACTGCACAGCAGCTTCAACGGCCCAGCTCACAGTTCGCTTCACCGCAGAATAAACATCTTACACTTCCACAAAGTGCTCCGCAATCTGCTGCGCACACTAAGATACAACAGCAGAACCCACAGAGACCTAGCCCGCAGTCCTCACAACCCAACTCAAGGCCCGTAACACAACCTCTGTCAGCAACTCCATCCTCACAACCTCTCGTCTCAAAAGCAGCTGTGCAATCTGCAACTCCACCTGTAACACACCGTCTCCCGCAAACCATCCCCCCTCAAATGCCGCCTTCAACACAAACCGCTCCACCTGCTGCGTCATCTCAGCCTTCGCAAAATATGCCACAAATGGCACAAGGACCGCATGCCCTGGCCGCGCGTGGACCCTTCGGAAATTTTGCAGCCTACTCCTACCAGCCTGCGAACCCTGCAGACAAGACGTCATTAAAGCGCCGTCTCGATATAGTGAGTCGTCTCAGGGAGGAAGATGCTGCACAGAAAGTTACGTACGACCCGCAAACAATCGCCAGGGACATCTTAATCGCATCTAGCCGTCATCCGACAGAGGCTCCTTTGAATCACCATCTTTTTCGCCTCAGAGATGTGTTCTCAGCCGTGGACATGAACTCAGACTTGGAGACGTTCAGATGGGATCTCGTAGACCCGGGAGAACGGTCACGTGATCTCAAACAGAAGAGAACATTCGCCCAAACAAGTCAAACAGCTCCACCGCCTGCGGTCCAAGTTGTGCAGCCTCCGACTGTCAACAACAATAATCTCTCCCGACAGCCAGCAGCTCAGACACAACACCGTGCTCCCCAGCCGACGTCCCAGCAGGTTCGCCATCAGCCTCAGCCTCAAGTTCAACTGTCTCAGGCCTTGCAGCCCAGACCCCAACCTCAGCCCCAGGTCCAAGTTCCACCGTCCTCGCAGCCACAGCCGAAGCCGCAGGCTGTCTCAACCCCAGCGCCAGCGCCAGCATCAACCCCTGCTCAAGGGCCCCTATCCCAAGCATCAACACCAAGCACACCAAACTCGACGATGGAGAAGCGCAGGCGCGGCAGGCCCCCTGGTAGCACGAACAAGCCAAAAACAGCCGCTGCTGTTGCGCCCCCGCCTGCCGCTGTCTCTCATCCCGTCTTTGCGTGTAATTGGGAAAACTGCAAGGCTGAGCTGCATAATCTTGACACGCTAAAGAAGCATATTTTCAAGCTCCACGTCCAATATTCGGTGACATGCGCGTGGAAAGACTGCACGCTCCGGGAGACTGTACCTGCTATGCCTGCTATGCAGCTGATGCAGCACATCAAGCAAGAACATGTTGATTCTCTTGCCTGGAAGCTCGGCGACGGGCCAGCACTACCTACAAGTGGTGAGAAAGCGCGATGACTGCTTCTTTGAGCTCATTATATCACTACCTTTGTTGGGTTTCGTGACTTATTAACCTTCTTCCATTCTTGGATATAGAGGATCAGAATGGCGGAAATACTGTGCTATCGACAATGCCGGAATCGGGCCAGCCGGGTAACGAGGCTACGCTCATCTTTCCGGCCAATTACATGTCCATCCGCGCATACAACCGAGTCCATGGCAACAACTCGCAGGCGGAGAAGGCCCGCGAGATTTTAAGAGCAGTTCAACGCTTGAAAGAACATGTTGGGGTTGGCTTGGATCCTGGTGGTTGCGAACTAGCCACCCCTGAGCGCAATCAGAGAGTGAGCAATGATGAGGATGTTTATGAAGTGCGCTCCGTTACTTGACGTGGCTTTTCTATTTCTGTCGCACAGTCTTGTAGTATACCCTGCGTCGCATTTAGTTTCCCATCTATGGGTTGGCGTTAAGGTGTTGATACAGCCATCCGGGGGTTTCCAGTGGAAGGCCTTTTCTCATTGCATTCTGTTTTGTACACTACGCGAAGAGGAATCCTAGGCGAGTTTTGGTCTAAGTTACCGCATACTCGAATTTAAACCACAAAGTTCATCGATGTTTATCTCTTTCGTAGGCATTCTGACCATGATCAAATATAGGACTCAAGTTCACCCGGGATCATTATCGGTCCTTTCCGCCACCACCACTAACCGACGAGCCGCCAGCAGCTGTCGTGGTCGCCGCGCGAGGAGTCGTGTTTGTCGAGCCGCCTGTCGACTTCTTCGCTGTAGAAACGGTGTCATCTTCGTCGTCTTTCGCGTTGACTTCGAGGAAATGGTAGAGGACTATAAGCATCATTGCACACGAGCCTAGGAAGACCGCAAGACGGTGGAGATCGTTGTCGGTGATCATGATGGATTGATTTCTGGACGGATTGCAGGGGACGGGGTGTAACGAGCGGAGTCAATGAGTCTGCTGGAAGTCTGGTGCGTCTGGTGCGTCTTTTCTGCGTGATGGTGTTGCTCCAAACTGGATGGCCACGTTGGTTAAGATCGCTTCCGAGAATAGGGAGCAAGAAGCGGAGGGTGAAATGCAATACTGTTCGCTTACCTGGACGAGCACAATATTACCAAAGCCTCTGAAAGGAGGGCACCATTCCAGCTGAGGGAGGGGAGCTGATTGCGATCGGATAATAATAACGGACGTCCTGGTTAACAGTGGTCGACGTTGTGAGACTCTCCCCATCCAAATCAGGCAGGATGATGATCATGTGCACAAATCTGGATTATCTAAGCAGCACTGTGTATAACTGTTGCTCACAAATCTAAAACATCTCCAACTCCAACGGCGGGGGGAGCGTTCCAGAACTACGCCTCCCTCGACACCACCATCACTTATCCCATCAAATAATAGCTGCCGAGCTTGCCGTTGGAACGTTCCATCGACAGTGTCGCCTGGACCCAGTCAGGACCGTTGTCGTGTTCCGCTTCAATCTTGTATAACCTCAAGCTAATCGCATCCCAAAGAGGGTCGGAGGGTGCTGCAACGGCCCGGGTTACAGGCTCGGCTGGTGACAGCCTACTAACGATTTCCTGATTTACTTGCGTCTTATTATCGTGGATCAGTGTTTCCCTCTCTTTCCCTCTCCGTTTTTCTTATCGAACCGCGGTGCTCGCCTGTCAATCGCGACCGTTAGATCTTCATCATTTACAATCCCCGCATTTACTCCGATCTCGCTCATCAAGTTTTCATATACGTACGTCTCAGGGGCAATTCCCTTGTCAAAGTCCTTCTTTGCAGTATTGCCCTGGACATACATGTCCGCATCTTTTGCTGTTGCCATTGTCTCAGTGGGAAATTTCACATTGAGACCAACTTGAAATCTTCAGGATGAATGGCCAATTCATGCCCCCGCAAACATTTACCCAACAGCGGGCTTCGGGTCCCTCTCTCCTTGCCTGTCTTTCATGTCGCCATAAGCATCTTAAATGCGATGGGGTCACGCCTGTCTGTAGCCGCTGCGCATCGACGGGCGCTGAGTGCCAGTATACTCCATCGCGTCGAGGGTACAAAGGGCCTTCCAAGAAGCGGCGAGCCAACCCGTCCTCGCCAGAGCAAACGCCAGCTGATATGAAGCCCGTTTTCGACCAAAATTCGGTCTCCTATTATAATGTTCCCGTCGATTGGAGCTACCAGGATAGCTTCTCCTACGTCCCTACACCAAGTCTTCCTTTGTCGACTACTTCGGACAGTCCCACCTTTATCGAACAGCCAACTACTTCCCAGCAAGTACTTACCAGCACCACGCCTTTGACTCCGGAATCATCCTCATCCTCGTTCTCGAACGATGGCTATCTTGTTGATATTTACTACCAATTCTTTCACCCTTCGCATCCTATCTTACCACCTACTCGTGTTCTCCAAAAGAAACGCGTGCCGGCTTTCCTCGAACAAGTCATTAAATTCATTGGATCCCATTTCACCACTGCTGTATCCAGTGAGACATATCGGCCGACTATTGTGACGACTGTCATGGAACAGGAACCGTCGGTAGAGAAGGTGCAAGCGCTGCTGCTACTCGCAATCGTCCTCCATTCTCGGAATGAACGGGGAAAGGCCGGGGAATGTCTGGTGGCCGCGGTGGACTTGGCCTTCGAGCTCGGCCTTCATACCAGAGAATTTGCAATCACCATGGGTGAGGGCGATCCCCTCCGAGAGGAGTGCTTGAGACGTACTTGGTGGGAGCTATTCATTATCGAGGGCATGCTAACAGCCCTCGGGGTTCAACAAACCTTCCGCACGCATCTGGTACCTCTTGAGGTGCCGCTTCCCTGCGAGGAGCGCATATATCAGGATGGCTTGACCCCTCCACCGCCCCCTACGATCGCACAATTTGACGAGCGGGTCTTTGCCGACGAAGAGAGAGACTTCTCTTCCTATACGTACCGAATAGAAGCTGCGCGCATCCTCGGACGAGTGGTGACCATCTCAGATATGGTCGAAGGGCAACAGGATCAAGTGGAAGCCATCGACGCTCGAATCACGAGCTTCTTCCACCACCTCCCAGAATCCAAAGCGGAACTTCTACGGGCAGACGGGACCGTAGATGAGATGATGTTCCAGGCGACAATGGTCATAAACGGGACTTCAATCTACCTCCACTTCCCTCGCTCAGATCTACTCTCATCTCCCGCCGTCGCCGCCGAAGTCATCTGCGGCCACCACGGCCCCTGCTCTATCCCCGCCTTCTCCCACCACGCGCATGCCATGAAAGCCGTGAAAGCGGCCAGTGAAATCTCAAGCCTAGCCTCGATCCGCATGCCCGTCGTAAAACACACTCCGTTCTTCATCTGTTCACTCGTCATGAGCTCAATCGTCCAGCTCGCCGCCTGCTCTGTGAAAGCAGGACAGATGCCAGACCCGAGTCGCGATCGCTTGTCACTAACCATCGGCGTGTTCAAAACATTAGCTAACACCTGGGCCATATCACAATCCATCATGCGCCAGATCAAGGCGGTTGCTCGCGACGTAATGGACATGGGCCTGCGGCCAACAATGGATCCTACTATCGATCTCAATTTGGTCCTTGACAACGGCCGCCTCTGGCTTCCTGATGGACTTCCAAGGTAGTGCAGGCAACGCAGCCTCTCACTTCTATATCCCACTCTATCAGGAAATAGCTTTCTACTCTTCTCGTCATCCTTTTCGGTTCATACCTCCAATATTCCAATGATACCCATAATAATGACCCCAAATCTCTCTCCGAACTTCCGCAATCCTCCCTCCTCCCCTTTGGATATAAAGCCGTCTTTTCATGTATAGAAAGAAACTTTTTTGTTTGACTGATATTTATCAAGAAAAACCTTTCATTCTCTTTTTTTGGATATTTATTATCTCAATATATCGAGTTGTTCGTCCGTACTTCTATCATGCAGATATGTATGAGTTGACGCGCTCATGTCTATCTACCAGCGCAGCCACTTTCATTTCTATTAATACAGCCCGCACACACGCACCCACAAACACAGTATACATTTTCTCTATAGTATGATTTCTTACGCGGATGCGGGACCTTGGCATGCAGCAGTATCAGCCTAAAAGCACAACAGAAGCTACCTACCAGTTCACTAGGATATCAAACTAGTCAAAAGTTCTGGATACCTCAGTTGTCTTCAAAGTTGTCCATATACCTACGTAGAACAATCAGAGATGACAACGCCATAATGGTCCTAGATCTTCTGTTTTATGAGACTGTCCTAGAGAGCTAGCTCGGCGACACGATGAGTTGGATTGTGGAGATGGGGTATCTTGAAGATTCACTGGCAACCTGATCTATCGTACATGGTATAGTATGTACTTTCTCGCTTGAACGACAAAGAGAGGGGGAAATAAAAAAAGACGACGTCGGACGAACAATCTTGGTCTGCAAGACAAGGCAAAGGGAGCTAAAACTAGTCTATAAGGAACGGCAGGGTGGTATCATGAGGGATAGAATCGAGAAAAGGAATGAATAATGCACGCCACGTATGCTTATGGTTTAAGAATGCAGAAAAGGCAAAAGGGAGAAAAAGAGAGAAGGGGAGCGGAACCACCTATGTCTTCGAGCCCCCATGTACATGATGACTTGGACCAGCAAATTCGCGCATCTCCTTGAGTGCTTCGGTGCGTTTCGTGACGACGTCTTCGGGACGGACGACGTTCCGTAGGGCTTCACTGGCTTGGATGAGGCCGTCGATGCTGATCGCGTGGTTGGTCATTGAGTGGTTGATATAGGAGTATAGCTCCGCGGGGGTCGAGCAGGTGGTGAGGAGTTGCTGCTCGTTGAGTTTCAGCAGGGCGAGCGCCACTTGGAAAAGGAAGGTGCTTCCTGCCCCGCTTCCGGAGTTTGTCTCATGAGATGCAGACGTGGCGGCGTTGTTTTCGCGAGCGGAAGACGATGCTTGTGTAGAATTATTGGAGGCCGGACCTGGCTTGTTCACCGCACTCGCTACGTCAAGGCAAAGGACCACGTCCCAAACGCGGTACAACGCCTCCGCCGACAGACAGTCTGTGAACACGGACAGGAACCACTGGAACGTAAGAGCCTCAAGCTCGATGCCTAAACTCTCAAGATGATCAGACAGCTTTGGTAGAATTTGAGTGATATACTGCCTCAATACTAGCTGATCAGCCCGAGAGGCGAGCAGGCCATGATCGTAGTAGTGTTTGGGGAGGATGACCTCAATCATAGAAGCGAGAAGCCAGAACGTATCCTCAGCCGTCGGCGTTATAAGCAGCAGCGACCCGGCGATCAGATTCATGCCTTGGCAGTACCCTACTTCTGGGTTGCGGCGGGAATAAGCAAGCAGGACTTCTTTGAGCTTGGTAACACCAGGACCCTTTCGGAAGAAAACATTGTCTGTCAGGGTCCGGTTGATATCCATGTCAATCTGCGCCACGACCGATGGGTCCGGTTCGGAGCCACCGATCCCCTTGACAAGGTCATCGTAGTATCCAGGTATGCGCATCGACGACGCACCGCTACACTCCGACCAGATTTTCGAGCGGATCGCAACAGGGATGCCTCCCAGAACGAGTGATCGGAACTCACGCCACTTAGCACGACCGACCTTCCCTTTGTTCCCCAGACCAGATATTCCCACCATTTCACCGTCAGCCAGGGACACTTCCGGCATGTCAACGGATTGGAGGGATCGGTCCGAGGCTGCGGCCGCAGCGGCCGCTGCTTCTCCTTCTTTCCTGCGCTCGGCACGTACCTTACGGAGAAATTCGTTCCATCGGACACTCCTCTCGCGCTGCAGCAGATCATGAAGCTCGGTTAACTGCTCGAGGAGCAACTTGACAGGCTCATTCTCCGCGCCCGATGCTGGAGCTGTAACCTCGTCTGCAGACGAACCAGCAAACTCTGGACGATCTGCAACGACCGCCGACGTAGAGGCAGATGGCTGGGAATTCGGATTGACGGAAAGTGAGCCACGCTTGTCAACAGCAACTCCGTTAGAACGCGGTACATCTTCGCCAGTGGTCAGTGATACGATCGGACCGGCCGACGGTGTATGAGACAGCAGCTCCGTAGGTGCAGATGGCCTTCTCAAATAGTCCTGCCAATTTTGAGTCGCGGGCGCATCAGGCTCGGTCGATGAAAACGAGCCCGGCGACCGACGAGATCCGGCAGCCGAAGACAGGTCAGGATCATCGTGATCGTCGGAGGCGTCGCTTCGGAATGTATCTAGAGTTTCTGTCATGCTTAACCGGTTCCCAGCACCCTTGAGTACGTTTGCCTCTCTCTGCCTCCGCTTCCGTCGCTGGTCGTAGATGAATCCAAATCGGTCAGTCAGCAGGTCCCCACCCTGGTAATTATTGTATAGGGGGGACAGCGTCGGAGGTCGCGACTCCATAGGAAGGATGGCGTCCATCTCAACGGGTCCATGATTTGTGGGATTCTTAGCAGTAGCTTCCGCGTTGTTTCCTGATGAAACACTCGAAGCCGGTTGCCTGCGGGTGAGCTGGCCTGACCTGGGCGCAGTGCCTGAGCCATTAGGCTTTCCCTGCGACATGCTAGTGTTGCTGTTGATCCGTCTCAGTGCCGCGACGGCCGACATAGCGTGCTTGGTATTGGGCGGGAGTGCAGATGGAGGACCCCTGGTCCTCTCGCGATTACTCGACGGAGCTCTTCCGCGGCTGCTTGCCCCTGGGCTCTCATCCCGACTCGATTGCTGATTTCCAGCGAATAACTTGACCGTCCAAGAAGAAAGAGATTGTGTAGATTTGCGTGAATGCGTGCTGGCATTGTCTCCGTTGTCCGCAGGCTGAAACAACTGCTCATCTAGCGGCTTGCGTCGAGGGGCGTTGCTTGAAGTTATTTTCTGACGAGTTGTATCCTCCTCATCCTCTCCAAGGTCGGACATCACACTACTTGCTCGACTAGTTTTGCGGCTGCCGGCGGCACTACCAAAAACGAAATCCTGCCAGTTGCGGAAAGAGCTTTGCTTTTTCCTGTTTTGGGCCCCAGAATCTATGCTAGAAGTCCCGGATTTGGCGTCACTTTCCAGACGTTGGCGCCGGTTGATATCGGAGTCAAGCGCGGCATCCAGGGCATCAACGTCCCCATCAGAATCGTGCAGGTGTGACCCGATCCCATCCATCATGGCCTGCTGCATGAGCCCGCCCACCCCATTCAGCCCTTTAACCGTCTGTTCGGTATCGTCGCCTTCAACCCCTTGCTTCTGCGAGTTTTCAAGCGCATAGAGCCGCCGCTCGATATCCTTATTCGACACCGAAGCTTCGCGAAGCATCCTCTTGAGTTCCCTCTCCCTTGCATCAGCGCGCTGACGCAGAAGGGAAATCTCAGCATCGCGCTGGGCGAGATCCCGCGCAAACTGCCGGACAAGCTTCACGGCCCCGTTACTCGCAATCAGACGCTCAATGTGTGCGTCATCCGCAAGGTGCAGCGCTCCCGGGAAATCCCGGATGGGATCGGTATCGTCGAACAAAGCCGCACGACCGGTTCGCGAGCTACTCGTCAATTTGGCCAGTGTTGCTCTCCGATCGCGACGGTTATCCATTCCCGTATCACTATTATCATCACCGTTCAGCAGCGCATTCGTCAAGGCCCCGTTCAACGCGGGTTGACCCAGGAACCCGTGTGGTGAGGGGTCGGGTGAAAGGGAGGGGAAGGAGGTCAGATCTGTCGGGGTGGTACTGGACGCGGAGTGGCGTTTCTGGGATTTCGTTCGGATGGTCTTAGCTCTCTGACTGTGCCGCGAGGAGGAAGACGCCTGCGAGGAGGATCGACGCTGCACAGGCCGAAGATAACATTCCGCCATGACTCGTGGGGCGGTTTCTAGGGCAGGCGGAAGAAGGAATTGGCGCGGGCTTCATGAATGCTTCGAAGGTGTTCTTGCCGAATGAGCGGGGGTACGTAGACAGTATCTATGCTGGGAGACTTGCGTAGTCTTATGGGAAGAGCGGTGGGGGGTGTTCTTCAAGATCTCTGTAAGCTTTCCAAGGTAGGGCGGCTCCCTCGCGGGGTTGGATGTCGCATGCCCCTACTGGACTAGTAGGACAAAAAGAAAACAAGGTAGGGTCGGTAAGCGGGATGCAAACGGCGTAATCGGGGCGGGGATGAAAGAAACCAGAAAGGACCGTGTCAAAGAAAAAGAAGCAGAGGACGAAGAGGATGGAATCAAAGAAACACAGAGAGAAACAAAGAGACGTTTGGGCCGGTCTGGACTGGTAAGGCAACTAACTCACATTCAGGATTGTTGCAAAGAGAAGCCCAACTGCAACCGCATCATGACGTGTGACTGCCATGTCACCTGACCACCTCGTCTTCCTCCCAATGGAATCCAGACGTTTCAATTATTCCAGCTGGACTTTGCTTTGGGTTTTCTGTGATGTATGGATGCTTAGACATGGACCAAGGCATAGTGTTACATATGCAGAGGCACTATTTGACTGGGATACCCCTGCAGCACCATACACCATCATCTATATCCTAGGTCGACCTATATATATATTTATAGCACGGGGCATGGACTTCCAACCTGGGACATCCACCACACTGGGCCTCCCCAAATCCACAAATCAGCATTCTATATCAGAAAATCATCATACCCCCGCCGTAAGTAGGTACTACTATGGATGTATAACCGAATCGGCACAGAGACTATCCCCGCGGGAGACCCCCGTCCCCTTCTGGAATCGCAGAACCTAATCCATCAGATCAGCCTCGGCTCTCCGCAACAGCCGACTCGACCCCAGCCAGCATTCCCCGA
This sequence comes from Aspergillus egyptiacus, assembly GCA_025688805.1. Taxonomy (NCBI): domain Eukaryota; kingdom Fungi; phylum Ascomycota; class Eurotiomycetes; order Eurotiales; family Aspergillaceae; genus Aspergillus; species Aspergillus egyptiacus. Next base: position 98,401 of record MU628470.1, read on the forward strand.
ACAACATACATAAGACCAGAGCAGCGCCGCCCCCCTCCCCTAACCCCTTAACTAACCGTGCTGTTTTCATGCCAATCTCCCCTCCAAAGTTGATTTCGCAATCCGATTGATCCCCGAGACCAAATCAATCCATCATCATGTCAGCCGCCGCCCGCCAGCGCCTCCAAGCCCTCAGCCAACAACTAGTCGAGGGAATCCCCGATGCGGGCACCTTTGAGAACATTCCCCGGGTCCGCCAGGTCGCGGGAGATTCAGTTGGGCCGTATGCTATTTATTTCCTTTCCCCCCTCCCCCACCGCTCATTAACCTGCAAGCTGTACGATACACGCACGGATCGCTAACGGGATGGATTACTATTCTGCTCGTACAGTCGGGTCAAGGGGAAAGTCGCAATTATAACAGGTACAATCTCCCTTCATCCCCTGGACAACCTGCCAAGGTACCCGTCAGGACCAGCTAGCTAAGGCTAACACCATTTTTAAAAGGCGCCAACTCCCCGCTCGGCATCGGCCGCGCAACAGCACACCAGTACGCGCACAACGGCGCCAAAGCCGTCTACCTGTGCGACTTCGCCTCGACGCACTTGGAGACGCACAAGCGCGAGATCGAATCCCTCTACCCGGGCGTGGATGTGCACGTGCGCGCCTTCGACGCCGCCGACGAGACCGCCGTCAAGGCCGTCATCGACCATGCGCTCTCCACCTACAAGCGGCTGGACATTTTCTTCGCCAACGCCGGAATCGCCGGGCAGTCGAAGATGTTCACGGAGGTTTCGGCAGCCGAGTTCGCGGAGACGCTGCGCGTGAATACGGTCGGGGTGTTCCTTGGCGCGAAGTACGCGTCGCTGGCGATGCGGCAGACGTCGGACGAGAAGCCGTATCCCGCGGGCAGTATCATCTGCACGGCGTCGGTGGCCGGGTTGAGGTCGAATGCCGGGTCGACGGATTACAGCGCCAGCAAGGCCGGGGTGGTGTCGATTGCGCAGACCGTTGCGTTCCAGCTTGCGGGGACGGGAATCCGGATTAATGCGATCTGTCCTGGTGTTATTGAGACGGGGATGACGGCGCCGATGTATGAGGCTGCGCGCGCGCGGGGCACGGAGCGGAAGATCGGCCAGTTGAATCCGTTGCGACGCGGGGCTGTGGCGGACGAGGTGGCCAGGGTTGCCCTGTTCTTGGGCAGTGATGAGAGTAGCTATGTCAATGGACAGGCGTGGGCGGTTTGCGGTGGACTGAGTGCTGGTCACCCTGTGGTTCCCGGGAAACTTGCGTGATTCTGTCTTATGTACTTTCTAAAAAAGGACAGAATGTGATCTATGGGATATGGCAAGGCCTTGATACGAAAAAAGAAACAACGTTTTTACTATCAATAGCATTCACTAACTGAAACCGCACATGTTCTAGCGGGCGGTGACGGTGCTGCTTGAGCACAGACAGCAGCTATCAAAGCAGCCGGGTGCGAAGAAATATTCGACAAAGGGAATTGGTAGGGGCGGGACAGACACGAAAAATAGAGCGAGAGAGTCTCGCCTAGCTCCTGGAGACCATGGCTAGGTAAATCTATCAACAAGAAGCAAGCAAAAAAAAAATAAAAAGAATAAATGCTCCCGGAGAAAACGACGGAGAATAATCACCACACAATGGGTGTGAAGGGTGGGGGGAATCAAGCAAGGGGTTGGCAGTTATAGAAGGTAAGAATAAGAGTAATCCTCCAGAGAAACAAAAAGCCGTCCGTAAAAACCTCAACACAGGTTTTTTGAGTGGGGATATCCAAGAGGGTAGACGAGAAAATGAAGAAAAGCCAAAGACGGTCACAACTCGCTCTAGATCTGACAATTGTATGGGGAGCAGATGTCGTATCGAGGTCGTCGAAATCAAGCGTCGCATCATCGTTCGATGGTGAGCATCTATGCGATTAGTCGCGGGGTAGGCCGCATGAGATCCTCGGGAGCTTGCTTGGAGAGCGCGCCGGGCTCGGTCTGGCCATCAAGGCCATCCGTCTCGTGGGCATGCTCATCGTCATCTTCAACGATGCGAGTTGGGATATCACCCGGCCCATACTGCTGGCTCGACCTTTCCGGGAACGTGGAGCTGCTGATCGTCGACAGTGCTGTGCTGGACCTGTTGTGGATCAGGTCGGGGGTGGGAGGGATGCTGGACATCCGACGCTCATCGGGATGTAGCGTGCTAATATCACTGTCTCCCATTTCGCTACCGGGACGGGGGGTCGACGGGCCACCATTGATGTCCAGGCTGCCGACTTGATCGACCTTTCCATTCTCCCCGTCGCCATCCTCCGCATCCTGGGCCAGCTGCAAACCCTCCACAGCGGCGGCACATTGCTCACTGATGCTGCGGATGATATCCGAGATCGCGTCGGTCTTGTCTCGGAGGTAGCGATCTGCCACATCAGTTATGCTAAGCCGTGCGATGCGACGATGTCCTTGTCCAATGTTCAGCAAGTGTTGTTCCAGTTCCGGATTCATATTCATATTCAACACACCATTTGATGACTCGCTTTCTGCGCTTGTTTCCTTCACAAACTCCTCCCTCTCCTCAGCTGCTTCTTTCTGTTCGACCGCTTCTTCCTGCTCTGCCAGTTCACCCAGTTCGCCGGAGCTGCCGATAGACCGGACGATGTGCTCCATGTGATGCGTCTGGCCATTAATCAGGTTACGCAGGTGCAGGACGACCCGCTGAGCCTCGTCACGCTGGCGGGCAAGCGAGCTCGTAGCGTGCTGCAGGGAAGCAAGCTCCTTTTGGTTCCGCTTGCGCTCACGTTCCAGCTCCTCGGCGATCTCTTGCTGGAGAACAAGGGCCTCAAGAGCATCATCGCGCTGCTTCTCAGTACCAGACAGGCGAAGAGTAAGACGAGCGACATCGTCCTTCTGTTGGTCAATAAGCCCGGTGAGACGGCGGTTCTCACGCTTGTGGTTCTCAATCTTGACCTTGAGGTCAGTGGTTTCCTTGGTGAGCTGCTCAGCAAAGGCCTGGAACTTGAGAAACTGTTGCTTCCAGGTCTCCAACTCCTCAACCAAGAAGTTGTTGCGCTTGGTGACCTTGCTGAGTTCGGTATCCATGCGGCCCTTGAGGTTAATGAAGTCTTGCCATGCCTCCATAGCATCGCGAGAGTACTGATTACGCTCGCGGACAATCTCGTTCAGGTGCCTCATGGACACCTTGGTCATGAGAGGCTTCTTCACAGAACCGCCGAAAATGGCTTTCATGCCAGTGTTGCGTCCCTATTCAAAGTCAGCAGGTACTTAACACAAGCGGTGGTCGGGATCTCTACTGACCAACTTCTCACACACGTGGTCCATGACCCCCATGACTGCATCATGGTTCCACCAGGTGGGTTCCTGGATGCTCTCAACTTCACCTCGCATGACAATAATCTGACCAGCCGGGATGAGTTTGCCATCAGCGTACGCCGAACGGAGATGGTTCGGCACACCGGAGGGCGAAACATCGCCGTTCAGCGCCTGGGTCAATCGGTTGATGAACTTAGTCCGTTGGCCGGCGCTCAGGATGTTGGGTGGGCTAGAAGTAAGCACGAAGTTCCGGTCAAGATCCACAACCAGAGCATCGGATGGAGCGTTGAACAGGGTCCGGCACTCAGCTGTCACACCCAGGATGTAAGGCCCAGGCTCCTGGACGAGATCCTTGATGTGACGGGCGTGGACGACTGGCACGTACAGGCCGCTCCACTCGTAGACACGGACGCAGTAACGGATTGTTTCGGCGGCAACGGTGAGCATCGCCGGGTAGTGGCTGACGAAAATGATTCGGCGTGTTGGAGAAACAGCGGCCTCGATGACGCCGACGATGTTAGGGATCGAGAGACAGGTGAAAAGGGGCCACATGGCAAAGTTCTGGAAGCCCGTAGGAGAGGAAGGGAACTGGTAGCAGAGGGCATAGTCCTTCATGTCAATGCGTACGAGATCGTTGAGGCGAGGCGCGGGGAAGCTGAGAATGCGGGAGACTTCTTCAGCATGGAACAAGTTCGTCGCCTTGTTCCAGTGGATCCACATTCCACGGAGATAGTCGCCGAGCAGATCATACAACGGGTATCGGGAGAGGAAACTCAAGCAATAGGGAATCCAGTAGGTCTCTTCAGGGTTGTCGTAGAAGTCGGACTCGGTCTTCTTGCGCAGCTCGCGGATAGTTTCAGCGCGCTTCTCATCGGCGCGGGACCAGACGCGTAAAGCAATGCCGTAAAGAGTGTGGGATGAGTCCTGTTGCAAGACAAAAGCGTGGTGAACACAGTGAGGCTGGTTCTTTCCGGTACAGATCTCGACATCATGAGGAAAGCAGGCCTGGTATTGTTAGCTTCTTCTTCTTCTCTCTGGACTCGGGGGCAGATATTGTTGTCTACGCACCCTCATGGCCGAGTGCAGGGCCTTGGCAATCTCATTGTCCTGCTCCAAACGGGGACTGCTTCCCAAGATTTCCGGCAACCAGAACTGGCCGACGGCGCCTTTCATATGGCCAATCTTTCCCTGGGAAGGCGTGGGTGCCTTCACCCACTGCGAGGGTTCGCGGCCCACACCACATACCATGTAGGCATGAGTGAGCGTCTTGGGCGTCCGTTGGGCCGCTTTTGAGTTGGCTTGAGCAGGAATCGGCTGTGTAATGCGGGAATGTAATGAGGAGGTGCGACTAGGAACGACCAGCGAATTTTCCCCTTGATCGCGCGTCGACGGCCGGTCGCGGGTGGACGGACGCTCTCCTCTCAGAGATGCAACCATTTTGCCGGCGAACGATGACGGCCGTTTCTAAAAACAAATTGTATAGATGCTTCCCTTTTATCCGGTACTTGATTCGACGCACCACAATTGTGTCGAACCGAGTTGAGATATCTGGGTGTGAGGGGCAGCGCTGCCGAGAATCGAAAAGGCAGCGTGTGACAGGAGGAAGAGGAGGACCAACGATAAAGGCGTAGCCCAAAAAGAATGACCAAAGGATAAGGCTGGAGGCAGTCGGTGACAGCTACTGAGCGTGGCCTGAAGCGAATAGCATTTCCCAGGCCAGCGTCCGTGTCGAAGTGGAAAAAAAAAAGAAAAAGAGGGAAGTATGGGAAGACGTGTCAAAGCAAGGAGAGTATCTATACCTCGCTTGGCCACCGCCGAAAAATGGATGGAGTGGGAGGCAAGGAAGAGGAGAAGAAGGAGAGGGAGAGGGAGGGAGAGGAAGCAAAAAGGAGGGGAGGGGGAAGAGGTGGTGGAGCAGAGAAGAAGCAGAGCAAGAGTACTGGCAGTACTTTACTGGTACCTTAGTAGTAGTGGTAGTGGTAGTGGTGTAGGTAAACCGACAGCAGTGAGGAACTGGGAACAGGGGCAAGAGTCAATCTTGACTGAGAACAGATTAGAGCCGGGAGACCAGGGGCTCGGAGGTGATATATTAATATGGCAGTAAAAAATTAAATAATTGTGATTATTATAGTAATGATAATAATAATCGAATTATCAGAAGTGGCCTTAGAACAAGAGGAGTCTAGGCTGCGGAGTCGTTTGTTCGTTCCTGCGCCGGCGCATCCTACTAGTCAGGGACCGTCTTTTCCACAGCACCACCAGCGTTGGAAGATAATAAAATTATAATAATAATTATTGGAGACGGTACGATGTCGCTGTGTCACCCCGAGTCTCTGCATTGGATCAATAATCCATTGATCCATATCTGCGATTGCGGGGTGGAAAACGGCGACACTATGTAGTCTACATTTTGATAATAATAAACTTGATACGCCCTAAGGTTTGCCGGATTGTTCCACGCGAGCGGGAAAGTTCCACTGCAAATTGCCTTGCACTAAGATGAGCCGGGGCCAGGACAGCCAGGATTCAGGAGAACTGTCAGCCCGAGTGTCTCGAGACTCGAGGATAATCCAGGATTCCTGGATGATGATGATTATTAGGGGTTGGCAACTTGGACCGAGCAGGGCCGACGGGAGCAGCTTCCAAATTGCTTCTGCCGCTCAGATGTGAAACCGAGGATAGTTCAACTGATAGCTGATCATTATTTACCACGCGACTAGAGTAGTAGTAGGCGTTCGCTCTGCCCGGGGGGGTTGCATGCGCCTTGTTTGGTCGAGAGTCGCCTCGCCAGTTGACACGAACAGAGACCGTGGATCGTACATGCACCAGAACCACTGACCACAACACTAATAATGTTAGATAGATACTCTGCCAGTACTCAAAGCCAAGGTCTCGAAGAGAATGCAACTCCAAAGTGGTCATCAAGAAGGTTACCGTCCAGCGTACGCCAGCCATGCTCTTCTCGGAGAATAAAATCCCAGCAAGATGGGAATTCAGTATCCCAGCTCAACGACAAACCGACGCGTTTGGCGGCAAATAACCCCCCTGCATATCTTCAGGTTGGGGAAACACAAATTCCAATCAATGATCATAATAATATTCTCCTGATGTCTTGCAGCATCTTGCATGGCTCGCAAACCGATGCATGCTGGATGGACGGGATCGATCGATCCTCCTCGAACATCCCTCGGTTAAAGAGTCCAAGACTAAAAGCAGCATCCCGTCACTGACCCCCGATCGCAGATCGCAATTCCACCACGAGTCAGAGTCTTGCTGCTCTTGGATCAAATGATCAATCCTTATTGGAGATTCAAGTTCTGAACGGAATTAAAATTTAACAGACTGACAGACAGCTCAGAATTCAACCAGGTTAGAAAGTTGGAAAGTGATCCCATGGTTCATGAATCCATCAATCACGCCTTGGAAGCTGTGAGTTTGGTTCAGATCCGACCGTACCAGTTCTTCCACCTCCCAACTCCTACCTACATAGTAGATACTCTGTTATTATTTGAGCTCGGCCTGGCCACAATAAAATAGCCTGGTAATTGCTTTGGATTGGATATCTGAAAGGGAGAGAGAGTCCAGAGTGCGACCGGCTGAGCTGAAGTGAGACCACCGTCCTGGTTCTCCTGAAACCGAGCTCGAGTCAGCAACAATTTATCGGTTTCAATAATCACCACAGCCTCAAAACCAACAGCGTGGATCATATTGAAACAAAATCCTATAAAGCCGCTGCGATTCCCAACAGGACTACAGAGCGCATAGTATCCATACATATTCTTGATATCACATCCTAGACAGTAGTACCTTGTCTAGTATCTACTAATCCAGTTCGGTTCGAGGTTCGAGCTCCCTCTCTCCGCCGATCGTCACCGTTCGGTAGCATCCACAGCCAAGCCCAAGGGTGCGTTTCATGACCCCAGCGAACTGCGGGTCGAAAATTCAACTGCTCGGCTCGAATCTCTGTCGATGGCTCTATGCAGTAGACTAAGTTCCTTCTCTCGCGAACGAGTCGAGGCCGCACGCTGAAGGCTGCAGACGTGCTGGGTGGCCGGACAGCACGCCACTCGATTGGATTGTCACGGTCGCCCCTTGCTTTGGCCACCGCTTGTTCTTGAAGAATAAGAATTCGATGATTTGTCGCAGTGGAGTGATGCCAGCACACGGCCTTCAAGCTGATCAGTGGATTACCAGGGTCCAACAACTCACTCCCTCGCTTCACGTGTACCTCGCTTCACGTGGAATTCGCAATGGCTGCTCAGAGGCCATGGCTGTCTAGACTGTAAAATACGAGTCCCACTGATTTGCTCCCAGGACCGAGACCGGTTGCTGCTTCATGGTTCTTTTGGGAGCTGGAAATGGCCATTTGAACGCTTTCTTTGATCTTGACGAAGCGAACCCCAAAGAAGTCTAACAAAGAATCCGGAGTATTATCCTGTCGAAAGAGCCGATATTCCCTGCAGTAGCTCAGCCCATAGGGGTTGTGGATATACTACTCAGGTATTGCTACTCGGGTGGTAAGAGGATTTGCCAAATTGCGCCTTCTGGATCGCACAAGAAGACCTTCATTCTACATTCAAACACGAGGTCTAAGCTCCCTCCTACATCGAAACGAGGTCCCGTACACCAAGGACCTGGAAGATGAAGGCTGATCAACTCCCGGAGCCGCTTGGCTTACGTAGATGGTACGTGGATGATCACTGTTTGGCGAAAAGAAGTTGGATTTGCATTGCAAATTCTCCGTAGCTTCTGACCGGGGAGAGGAATAAACTGAATCATGACCCCGTTGCTCCTGTGCGGGGGCTCGCAGAATCTCCCCGCCGAGCTGGATATCCAAAATGAAGCAGTGTAGAATTTTGAAGACCCAGTGCAGTAGCTAGGGTGGCAAGTCATCCAAGTTCCGATGGCCTCATACCGGACCAGTCTCTCAAGCAAATGGTGCCCTAACAGGAGGTGGAATGTCTGGCAGGTACACAGCTGTCTAGGTAGTGGAATTATCAGGCAGTCCAGCAATGCAAGTGGTTGGTCTAACTGCGCCAGCATGGAGGACTCGTATGTACAGGAGTTAGCAAGGCAAAGTAGAGAGAGATATATATCCCGTCTGAAGTGTACAGTATCGCCCACTCCAGGCACACATGACGGCACTCCAGCCGAGATAGGGCTTGAAGTATGACTCTAACAACCAATCATGAATACATACCTCCTATAGCTGATTTGTTCTTGACTGTATTGGCATCAGGAGTGATGACTGCTTTCAGCATCAAGGCTGATTTCCTCAAATTCATTATATCCCTAGAACAATGGCCAGCCATGCCAACCATGTACATAGGCTTGATGCTGATACTCTTCCAGTAGAATTGACAGACACTATTAGTACTTCACAAGAAAGAATGAATCCAAAGAATGTCTGTGAATACCCTCTTCACAACTATTGTTGAAGATGCTGCGTATATAACTAGGATCTTCAGGTCCTTCTCTACCGTTCCTTGCCTCTATATCTACCTGGAATGTGACTTTCCCAAAGCGAAGCTTCTGATTTTATTTCTTGGTGGATCTACTACGACTTGCTGCCATATGCTTCAGTTACGTACATTCACGGTATACCTGGGTCATTACTCGAGTGAACCTTGGACCCTGCAGATTCATCCCACGTGAAGCCACACCCAAGATTCTCTACCAAAATGGCTCTACAGAAGAGCGTTGACTTCCTGAGTCACCTCACTGCATACCTGGGAATCGGCAGCAAGCCTGAAGCTATCCCAGGGCTCAACTGGCTTTGCGAACTGCCTCCTGAATTGATTTCCTTGATTGCCACTTTCTTGGATTATCGAAGCAATCTCGCTCTCCGGTCAACGAGCAGGCGTATCTGGCAGTCTACCCATCACCACTTTACCAGCACCTACATTCACACCGTGCACACAGATCTGTCCATGGCCTCCATGAAGAAAGTCCGAGAGCTCGTCGAATGCAATCAACTAGCAGGGTGTGTCAAGAACCTGCACATTGACAGCAGCTCCTCCGCTTTCCTCGGAACAGGACTCCCCTGGGAACGAGAGTACGCCTACAACTTTGTGCTCAATGAGATCTACCCCCGAGGAACTCTCAAACATCCCCAGGAAAGCGCCCTGGGATGGCAGTCCATTCTCCGTGGCCTAACCAACTGCAACTCTTTCCGCTTCACCATCGCTCAGGCACAGGAGTACAAATCCACACCCGAGGACGCCCTGAGGCAGGAAGAAGCCGTCAATCTGATCCTGCTGATAATCGCAGACGCACAAATCCAAGTCAGGTCCTTCTCTATCTGCTCCGGACCTGAAGAGGCTCTACCCATGCCCGTCATCCTCGACAACCGAGTCTCTCTGCACCACCAGCACCTGCCCGCACTGCAGATGGCATGGTCAAACCTCCACTCCCTCACCCTCCGCCGCAGCCTAATCGCGCCGCAGAACGACCTGCTCTGCCTCCGATTCATCCTAACCTCCACCAAGCTCCGCAAACTCGATCTCTGCCTCAACGCCCTCGACCGCCACGCCTCCACAGAGCTCCTATCCTCCCTAGCCACCGCAGGCTACGCATTCCAGTTACAGGAATTCTCTCCCCGGAGCGTAAAGTTGGAAACCCTCGACCCTCTGAGCCTGTTCCTGCGCAGACACGGCCGCACCCTCCGCCGCCTGGATCTCAGATACCTGCGCTACCATGGCGCAGACGGCTCCGGCGGCGGATGGGTCGACGTCCTGAAGACCGTGAGGGATCACTGTCGCGCATTAGACCAGATCACGCTTTGCTGGCTGAGACACGGGTTTCGAAACCAGTATCTCTCCTTCATTGACATCCTGCTGGACCCCACTGTTGATGAAGCCCAGGGGACGCGGTTTAATATCGAGTGGTCCGCCCCGCTGGCGATTCTGCGGCGGGCAATCTACTTGATCGTTAGCTATGAGGATCCGAGGATGGATCTGGCGTTGGAGAGGCTTGTCAGCTGTCGTGAGTGAGTACTACCTTGCCTACCCGGGAATGTATGTGATTATACCTACCTACTTTTTAGTACCTATCGACGGGAGTCTACCTTACCCCTTGGTTCCGTATAATGGAACCCGCGAGTTTCGATCAACTAGTTCCCAGGATGTCTCGACTTTCGTTTAAAAACTGTATGTCCATCTCCTCTTGAACAAACTGATAAAAAAAAAATTTGATACCCACTGGTCATGCTTCAGCTTGGATACCTAAGATATGGACATTACAAAATACAATAATTACAAGAGACATGTAAGGAATTCAAAAAGAAAAAGAAAACCAATAAATATAAAGAATGGAATAATTAACCATCTTTATTTCCCTCTTCCAGTTCAGCTTATGTATATCCCTGTAAATAGTAACCGTGCCATGCGTGGAGGTAGAATAGAATGAAATGAAAGAAAAAAGTAAAAAAAGTCTAAAGTCTCGCCTTTTGTCACAATTATGTACTATAAAGGCCTGGGGCATTCAATCGTTGAAACAGAAATGATTTGATGATATTTTGGAGGCACCCGAAAACGGATATACAGAGAGAAAGATGGAAACACCTACTGTAGCTGCTGAATGTCATCCAGGGGTTGGTTCATGGCCCGTTGTCGAAGATAACCTACCTAGGTAAAGTGAGATACTTTTATTGGTATAGTTTTAGACATGCTAATGGGTAGGTAGATATTGGCCAGCACATGCAACGATAGCTGAGGATGAAGAAACAGGGTGGGTGGATTACTCTAATCGTACATGGGCAGACACATCAGATCATTGGAAAACATAAACCATTCCCGCCCGGTCAACGCTGATCACCATGCCATAAGGCACGCGCAGAACCGCAATATCCGTGATGAAATCAAGATGGCTTTTTAGGAGCTGCTGTTGCTGGAGGCTGATGACCGTACTCCGTGGTAAACGCCCGCTCCCGCTCTTCTTGCCGCTCCCCTTGGTTCCGTCGGTGGCCGGGGAATTGGGCAGATACTCGGTAGTCATCAGTAGAGACGGCCCCGGCTGCGAGAGCTCATAGCGCGGCGCCCCTGTCGCGCTCCCGTCCGAGATAGGGTCGAGTCCGCTGACGACAGTCGATAGCTCTGGGCGAGCCAAGTCCCAGAAACGGATCTTGCGATCACAGCCACCGGAGACAATGAAGCCGCATTTGATGCTGTTGTCCTTCCCGTCGTCAAGGGAGTCAAACCCGACGGTGAAGGTACAGATGCCCGATGGAGCGGCTGTTGGGGATGGTCCGGATGGGGTTTCGACCGATCCTGGGCCTTCTGTCGCGAAGCGGCTTAGCATGCCTTCCGGGCGATCCCCGTCTACGTGCCAGGCTTCGTAGTCCTTTGTGCTCGGGATCTGCCTGAACCTCTGGTTCTCCGGACCACCGGAGGGTGCGGCATTATTGAGACCTGGCGAGTCTGCCCGATATACTTCCCTGCAGCGGACTTTTTCAATGTCCCAGACGGTTATCTCATTCCCGTGGCTTCCACTCCCAGAGACGCATACCCAACGGCCACGGCCCTTGGTCGGATGTACTTGCAGTCTGTGGATAGGACCTGAGCCTGATAGACCCCATGCTTTGAGCCGCACCTGGAACCGGAGATCCCAGAGATCGAGAATCCCATGTGTGGTACCGACCAGGAGCCAGTTATGTTTTCGATCACAGCAAAAGGTTGTAGGAGTCCCGTGGTGGATTGGGTTCTGGAGCGTATAAACGGGGAGCATGGTCTTCATGTCTAGGGCGATGATCCGACACATGCTCGTCGCGATCAGCAGCGTCGACTGCGCTTCCACGCGAAAGTGCTCCAGCCAGATAGCATATTCGACAGTCCCATCGTCAGCCGCCGACAGTTGATACTCCCGTACAAGTTGATGTTTTCCGTACCGCACTGTGCCATTTGCACTATGATAGTCAACCTTGACTGCGTGGATACTGCCATCAGTGGCGCCACTGACGAACGTATGTGTATTCTCAATAAAAGCCAATGCCTTCACCTTAGCGTCAGTAGAATGACGATACGTCTGACGGGATCGAGGAGTGAGGTTTTTTTCTAGGCGAGTTGTGTCCCATATCTTGACTGTCCCATCGTCCGAAGCCGTTACGAAGAACGAGTGATCCGGGGCCACAACCACTCGGTTGACGGGCCCACTATGCTCGCCGAATAGAGCAACTAGCCCCCCTGTTGGCTTCCAGACTTTGTTGGCATCCCGATCGTTCGCCTTCACAATCGGCCGACGAATATCCAACTCTTTGACGTAAGGGCCGAGATCAAAGAAATCCGTCGGGTAGTTTTCCGCAAAAACAGAATCTAAAAGCCTGAGGATCATAGGGTCATCTCCTACGTAGGAATGGCTAGAGCGATATTGTTGTAAGTGCCTGTCGAGAGGTTTCCGTGCGTGAGGAGCGGGAGAAGCTGGTGGCTCTGCTCCGTCCCTCTGAGATGGAGTGTCAATACTGCCAAAGGCGTTTGCCGAGTTGGTACCAGTTTCTGCAAAGGCCTTTGCAGTGTCCTTGCGGTTGAGCAAACTCATGGCACTGGTTTTCTTCTGCACCCCCGCGGTCAGTCTTTTCACGCTGAGAATTTCTGTTTCGGCAGAAGAGCTCTCCTGCCCGGGGCTGCGTCGGCCTTCTGAACCTCTGGGCTCGGCGTCCGAGCTGGGTGGGGACATAGGCCTTGACCCCGGCGCAGCGCTTGGGGAAGACGCGATAGGCGAAGAACTGGGGGACTGGGCCGCACGGATGGTGTCAACAGCGCTCGGCCTTGGAGTGGCTACAGCAGTTCCAAAGTCCCTCGATACGTGACTTTTTGAGCGTGCATACCGCCGCCGAGAGTGATTGTCAATAGTGGCGGAAGCATCAAGTAGCGCATCGGCGATGGTATGTGGCCTGCCATCCTCAGTTCGATTAACTTGAGGCTTTCCTAACGAGTTTCTTCGCGCTTTGACATTCTGGGTCTTGTCGAAGAACACTGTCTGGGGCGTAACTTCATAATCGATTAAGGCGATGACATTGTTCAAGGCACTCATTCCGCTCTCAGAATGCTTGAGTTGGCGCACTGAGACTCTCCAAATATACTCCCGGAGTGCGAGCAATTTAGCCTCATCCTCTATGCCCATTCCCATATTTCGGAGCCTCGTTAACCACTGCTCATCCTCCTCGTTTCGGGGTTGCGCGCTAAGAGGGCTTGGCTTCTGACCTTTTCTCGGATGTAAACCATCACCGCTACCCAGAATGAAGTGACCGTCTCGGTTTATACTCTTCCAGAATAGACCCTTTTCAGCCTTCGATGCCCACACAAAAGCTAGGTCATACACGGCCTTCGGCAGTGGAGATTTCAAGGCGTCCAGCAAGTCGCCGTCGGAAAAATTCAGGATATTCACCTTCAGGAATGGGCGAATAAGCGGTGTAAGGATAGAATACTTATCGGCCGCAGATAGAAATTTGGCTGACGTGACAATGAAACTAACAGACGCCTCTCTTATCCAAGCGTTGGGATGCACCAGGAAGCGCACCGTGCCATGCAAGAGATGCCAGGTGGTCGGCTTTTGGAAGAGACCGAGATCGGCCATGGCTGCCAGCGAGCGAAGAACTCTTTCGACCACAAAGTCTTCCGGGTCCGTCATCGATTGTACCATCAGAGGAAGGATGTATTGCTCTAAGTTCGTGCTTCCGACATAAGCAGCAACGCCCACGACGGCTTCAAAGAATGCACACTTCAGAATCCAATCTCGGTCGTTCAGGTACGTGTTGAGGTGACTCAGAATGACTTCGTTGGTTTTCCCATTGCCAAAAAATACGCACAAGCTGGATACAGACCCGAGAAATGCGCGACGGACCGAGGCATCGCTGTCCGTCAAAAGCGCTTTGGTGTGAGCCTCGAAATAATCAAGGAGGTCTACTCTTGCGACGTCGTATAAATTATGATAAGTGGCATCTTCCGTCCATCTGGGTTCGGAGCCAGTTGGTGCCAGATTGGGTAGGCGCGCGTCAGAGCGTAATGCTTGGATCATATCCAAGAATCTGAGTGAAGACTGGGCTAGTGATGCAATACACGAAGCATACGCGGCGCGGACCGAAGGGTTTGGATTCGAGGTTGAGCTTGAAACAAACGGCTGCAGCCTCGGAAAGATGTATTCTGAGAAAAGATATGCATTGACAGGAGAAACGACTTGTACCATCTCAAGCAGACGCGCGACTGTGCGTATTGCAGCGGTTTTCACAGAGTCTGTTCGATCGTTGAGGAGAATCATGATGTACGGAAGGATGCGGTCCAACTTGGCCTCGTCGGAGAGCCTCTCAGCAAATGCGAGAAGGATATCGCAAGCCTTGATTCGGGCCGAGGATTTTGAGGTATTGCGGAGACTGGATACGACAAGAGTGAGGAAAATCAACACCCCATCGTCGGCAGATGTGCGGATCTTGGAGTTCCGATATTCGTAGCGCGGTAGGTCCAACTCAACGGGGGAAGAATTGCCCGTGAGCTTGCACGTCGTGCTAAGGGAGCCATCTTTGGCGGTTATGGGAGATGCGCCTAGGAAATAGGAAATCTTGTCAAAGTCAAGAAAGACCCTTTCAATCCTGTCATCCGCCTCTCCTCTGTTCGCTGACCCAGCTTCAAGTTGCGTCCTGCCCGGGGAAGGATCGGTCATGAGGGACATATACTGATGTAAGAAACTGTAGAAGTACTCCGGGAAGGCCTTAATCTTCCAGAAACTCAAGTATTCCTCGGCTGAATACCTGGACTCAGGATCCAGCTGGATCATGTGAAGAATCAAAGCACGTATTTCAGGATCCTCAATCTTGGCTAGCTGGCTATGTTGGGGACTGTATTCACCTTTCCGATATTTGTAGATTTGGCTCAGCGTAAAGATGGGCGCCTCTAGGAATAGTTCTGCAATGACGCAGCCAGCACTGAAGATGTCCATGGCCCAATTCACATTCCGACTTCCCGCCTCCTCCCCCGCCACGAGAAATCTCTCCGGAGCCAGATAACAGGTTCGACGCCCTGACGTGTCAAAGTAGAAAGAAAAATCCGCAGGGTTATCCTCTGGCAGATAAGTAGGCTTAAAGGAAGAGGAGAAGTCCGAGAGGTACACCCAATTCCAGGAAGTAACCAAGACATTTTCCGTCTTAATATCGCCGTGGAAAACGTCCAGTGCATGACAATCTCGAAGAGCACAAAGGAGCTGGAAAGCAATCCACTTCTTTTCAATATCCTCCGGGAAAGGCCGCGTGCTAACTTGGTCAGCCAAATGCCTCTTTCTCAGGCAGGTTATATGGTCCATACCTCATCCGATCATAGAGCGAGCTGTGAATATACTGGCGTACGAGGTATCCCCCGGTACCTGTCTCCAAAACCCTCTGATAACTCAAGGCATTTGGAACATCGGCTAGCAGCCTGCGCTCGCCTACTCTAGTTAATAGAGCGCCCTTGATCTGACGGATAGCAAGCATGGAACATACGGATGATGGCTTTGACGTAAGGCTCCAGCTTCATGCTGGGGTACGGCTTCATGATTACCTTTACGAAGACTAAGCCATTTTTTTGCCTTGCTCGGATACTTTTCATGAACCTGCCGCCGCCCATGGACTTCTCATACGTGAGATCCGATAGCTCGGGGATGTCGATCCCCGCCGAGCCCGCTGAGAGGGTCGTGAGGGAGTAGCCTTGACCCATTTTGTCGAGCCGCCTTCATTTCATAGGCTTTGCGGGGTCAAAGGAGGATAATATCTTGATGAAACTATATCCAGTAGATGAGGGCCATTGACAACAGACGTTTTCTCGATGTAGATGGTAGATACTGCTTCTCTCACTGGACCGAAGCCAGATTATTGGAGCAGACTTAGTAAAAAGGGCGGGGTGACGGTGGTGCCTAACGCCGGTAATGGGGCCTGGAAAGCGGTGAAGGCCACTTTTTAGAGGACCCCCAAAACAACTCATCCTTGAGCCAAACAACTTCAACGACTCGACGGCTTTGTTTACATGCTTCTTTTGCTGGGTTTTGGGGTTATTACTTTCTCTTCTGTTGGCATACATATAAGCATTTGACGAACAGTTCACATATTAACTGAATATTGACACTCCAGGGGAGCGCGAACCCCCCGCCATACCTAGCCCGGGCGGACTATGAGCTAGCCTGGAGCGGCTGCCTTGGCTCTGTCATCCCTGCTGTAGGTACAGTATCTAGTTGTTAGGTGAGCAGTCTATATTATTTTCTGATGCTCTATCTGTAGTTATTCAGCTAGCCGCTACTGTTAGTTTTGATTGTGAAGCTCCCCGTCCGAAGACCCTGAACTTTTTACCTTGCAAAACAACTTGATCGAGTAGCGCCTGGACCATTGAGGCTCGAATTATTCGCCTTTCGCCAATTTATGATCTTTCTCTTATAGATCTTGCATTTGATGTTGTGCTTATTGGCGAGACTTCTGGGAAGACGGGAATCGTGCGCTATCAAACGTGTCCGCTCTGTTTTCGTCGCCATCTGCGTGTCTGTAGATTGTCATCATGCGGCGCAACTCTATAGCATCGTTCTCATCACCCGGAGACGATGAATACCCAGAGATTCCACTAATCAGTGACGATGAACCGCTCATTGATGTGATCCCTAAGCTGGAACGGTACAGTGCCCGACGTTTCCCATTACTCTGAAAGCGAAGGCCACTATTTAATCTGCGCTCCCCTAGTTTCATGGTATCGCCGGTTTTCGATGTATGGCATACGTTTGAGGAGATAAAGTCCGCCCCAGACCCAAGCCTTAGGTTGCTCGTTAAGTCTTTGGCAGAGCATTCGCACAATCCTTGCATAGTATCTGCCTTGATGTATGTTTCGTATTCCTTCGGTGCAACTAAGTTTCTCAAGTCGAACCTCGCAGGATTCTTAGATGGAAATTTGAAAAGGCTGATGAATACGACTGGGGCCAAAACGAAACTCGGGGTTATGCCTGCGAATATGTTGCGTGGCAGTTCCTTTGCCATCTTAACCGACGCGAATTGATCGGCTATCTGCTTCAGGAGCTCAAGGTCCCGAACCAGCAGGTGGTTGCTATTGATCGAGCGGAGGCTGGAATGTCGCATCTTGCAGCTGAGCGGAGTAACCACGGAAATGAGCGTACCCCTCTGTTATGGAGTTCCGTTTCGCAATTGTATGCAGGGAACATTACACGGCGTGAGGGTGCCCTCGATAGCGACCAGCAAGGGAACTCTAACAGCTATGATAATGGAAGTACAGACGAGCTTTACATGTTCCTTGGATTGAATGCTTTGGAAATTGCAACGATTGCCCATGCAAAGAAGTTCCTCAGCCAAAGAGTGGTCCAGAAGGTGGTCAACGATATCTGGAATGGAGATATCGTTTTTTGGGATTCATTGAGCGTACGCTCTACCAAAAAACCTCAATTTTTCAACAAAAGGTGAACCCAGTCACTCCGAACTGGATCAGGCAATACAATTCTGTACTTACAAATACATAGGATGGTGGACCCCTACTCTCGGTTGAGGGTGCCCGTATATCGCAAGGCTTTTGAAGCCGCCTTTTTCGTCTCCTTCCTTATGCTCTATTATGCGGTTCTTATCGAACGAAAGCAGACCGGAATAGGAGCTTTTGAGGCCGTTCTGTATGTTTGGATTGCCGCATTTGCTTACGATGGATTGAGCGGCGTAGTCGACTCGGGAATGCTTTTCTATCAGATGACGTTTTGGAATCTCTGGGACCTATGCATCATTGGGACTGGCCTCGCGTTTACCATAACAAGTAAGCCGATGATATCCCTGAGCTCAGCTACGTGACTCGAGTACTTGCCAGGCTCGCATCTTGCGTCTGCGGCGGGGTCGAGTATTCCTCTGCGCCAGTACATCCACTTACTGACTTTCTAGGGATCGTGGGCTTGAAAAGGAAGGATCTTTACGTCACAGATTTATCGTTTGACATACTCTCCTTGGAGGCACTATTCCTCGTTCCAAGGTATGCTTCCCACCAGCACGTCAATGATGCTGCGGCTCCGATCATGACGGATTCCCTAACAGGTTATTTTCTCTCGTGAGCCTGAATCCGTATTTCGGAAGTCTTGTAGGTTCCCACTGTCAAAGCGAGCTGGGGCCCTTCAAGGTTGGTTCAAGCCGAACGCTAACGACTTTTTTGAGGTAGATTCCCGTCCTCAAGGAAATGGTACCACACCAATCCTGATGGCAGCGCATAAACTTATGCAATCTAGACAAAAGCGTTTTTTCGATTCACGCCTGTGATAATCGTACTGTACCTGGGTAAGTGGTGGTTCGCCACACGTCTCAAACGTGGCTCAGATCTTCGTATTTAGGGTTCTTGACAACCTTCACCATGCTCGCTCGTGACCAATTTTCTTCGAAGCGAATGTCCTGGATCTTGGTAAATGTGTTCTTCGGGTACGTGTGAAAAGGATCTCATTGTAAATTGCTCTGCTAATTAGCTACGCGAGGCAGATCTAACTACTTGGGTTTCGTGCGTCATACTTCAACAGAGAGGTGCATAGATATGCTCTTACTGACGTGGCTGAATCGGTTGGCTCACAGGAAGTTTGCTCCGACGTAAGTGCCACAAGCGCCCGCGGCTGTCATGCAGTCATCTCTGGAATTAAAGTTCTTGTCATAAAAATGGTTGGCTCTGGCGTTTAGATTACTGACACGCTAATTTTTAGATCTCCCCAATCTTTGGCTGTCCATTGATGTAAGTTCTACAGTCTAGGGCGGGAGCTGCGCCACAGGAGATGATCCCTGAATCGTCCCTCGCATACTCTCTTGGTCACGTTGGCCCTAGGCCTTTTTTCTCTTTTCTTTTTCTCTTTTCTTTTCTTTGCTTTCCCTTTTTATTTCCTGACACTTAAGCGCTGATCCTTGAGGCGGTGCATTCTGAGTGCTTCCATTGCTCTTCTAAGACATGCGGCTGGTTGCCGCATGTTGTTTTGTCCTCAAACTAATACCCATGATGTAGGCTTGTTTTCGTATCGGTGACGAGTTTACTACTAATCTCGTCACTGGTAAGTCTTATGAGCATGAGCCTGGAAGGTGTAAGTTTCTTTCTGCCCTTGAAGCGGTCATGTGTGGCGCTGACCATGTGCCGCTAACTATCAGGTCATGTCGCATGCCCGAGAAGAATATCTCTTTCAGTGAGTTAGCACCTGCACTGGGTAGACCCGCCTTAGCCACTAATAGGTAATGGTAGACTGGCCATCTATGTCTTGGAGAGCAGTAATTCCAAGAGGCTGACTTACTTTCTACCACCATTGGTGAGTCTGGAAGATTCACCTTAAACGCACTCGCTTCCAATGATACAACTAACAGGAGGCGGCTGGGACTCCACAGAACCTCATTCCCCTTCTCTGCATTCGGCCGTTGAGAGTCTTGCTAGCTGCAGAAGATATTCGACGAGTGCGCATCGTTCTCCTCAGGGCCACCCATCTTCCATGCGTTGTGCTTCTCCGGGCGTATGAATCATGCCGTCGTTTCTTTTCTCGACGAAAGAGCCAATCTTCGCCAGGGATGTCCCCTAGAGGGCTAAGCCGCCCGGCCTCTTTGATCCGGACTCGTTCTGTGAATTCAAGCCATCGCACCAGGCATTCCCGCTCACAAGTCACCCTGCGATCAAGAGGCACCGACCATGACCAATTGCGGCATAGTCAAGCTGATGTGGCGGATATGCTTGACGAGATGGAACGGCTGCGTGTCCAAGTAGAGCGCGTGGCTGCTGCAGTCGGCGTTCAGCATCGTAACCGTCATTGATATGTCGACACCAAAACCGGGGCCCAAAGGACTGCGTTGTATTAGAGGATACTATGCACTAAAATACTCGGTACTGATCACTGTTCGTATTAACACGCACCCCTGCAGGTATGGTGCACAGGCTAGCCAGCTACTAGTGCGAGAGGCTGGCAGACTGATTCGGTCAAATTTGGTGTGGATCAAAATAACGCGTGCTAGAAAAGTTAGGTTGTGATGAAATTAGAGCGAATGAAGGTCGTATCAGGTAGATAGATACCTACGAAATATCACCAAGGCCCGAATGATAGAATCCCCGTACCTACTCTACTGTTCGCTTTCTGCAACATCCGAGCGTTAGGCCAATAGGACGGACCAACACCAGAACCAACTGAAGAAAGCAGACGGAATAAGCAACAATAACCCTTTTTAGCTTATAGCACAATTTATTAAGACAACCAAGATTGTATGGCGATCAGATTTCTGCCCTGGCGCTTGCACTGGCCCTCCCGAGCCCATCCATCTCTTTCCACCAGTGCCAATCCTCCACCTCCACTTCCACCTCTCTCCCCGTCCCCTCTCCAACTCTCCTCCATCCACGTCTCTACCTACCATTTCTCAGCTTGTCTTATCTTCTCGACTTTGCATTATTCTCAAGAACGCCTTACTCGGCCCTATGCTCCGGCTTTTTCTGCCCCTCACGGTCTCGGATACTGCGGCTGTGTTTACCAATCATACATGGCGACACGCACTGCTCTTTCGCCAAGCGTGGTTACCAGACTGTCGGGTCCTCACTATGCCTCTTTGAACCGAAGAAAGAATCGAATTCCTGCGTTGCTGTTCACGAGAATGAGCGACGATCGCAAGTGGCAGGCGTCTTTGGGCAATTATTTCTGCGGCTGCGGTTGCTTTGCGGAGTTAACGTAGCATGACTTGAGAGTCGAGACCAGTATCCGTGGAGCTAACTGGGCCTCCTCGTTCATGTCGTCTTGACAGAAGTCCCTGGGTGATCCTCGCCCCTCGCCGGAAGCGCCTATCCGTCTTCTGGCACCCCCCTCCGTTGAAAAAGAAGTCCAGTCGATTGGGGCGAAATAATCATCTGGCTGCGGTGGCCGCTTCTCCAGTCATTCCTTCAGCCTACGCGACCCTATCTACCGGGCACAGCGATGATTGATGAACTTTGACCGGATCACATTATTCCAGCGCTAATTCCTTGTGCACGCCGTCTGAAATGCCGCGCCTATCTCCGTGTTGTAGACTAGGTCACAGTCAGCTAGGCCCAGCCCTGCACAGGTACCTCCCCCCTTCTCCGTCCCAGCAAGCATGACACACCCACTTCTTCTGCCGGTTTTCTGCTACTCCAATGCAGCTGGAACCCCCTCAATTCTGCCTTGTTAGACTAGGCATCCAGGCTGGTGACTGTAACCCTCTTCACTTTCCCCCATGTACAGGAAGTTCCAGCCATGTGCTGCCTGTTCTTGTCCTGTTTAAATCGCCATCAATGGATACGCCTCAATCCGCTCTTGTTTATAAACCGGCGTTTCTCTCCAGTCGCTGATTTGAATCTCGCAGTTCTACGTGCTTCATACCTCTGCAAATTGACTTGGATCCGTTGCCCTGACTGGGAAAGTCGTCCTGTCAATCCCGCAACCGCTGAATAGCTATCGGACTTATTCTCTTTAACCCTCAGTAGTTTTATATCTTTTACTTGCCTGACGCACTGCTACAATTATGCATTATCCCCCCGGGCCGTTCTATTCTTCGTCTTACAACCCCCCCTCGTCCTCCAGCGATGTTGTGTCAGAAACAGTTCCAGCCAGCTCAGAACCCTCCCATACTACTCCGGCGTTTCCCTTCCAACCAGTCGATGCGGGCCTGGGGATCCTGACGCAATTCCCAGAGAGCCACCTGAGACCGCACGCATTACTCGAACAATACCCTCCGGATTGGTCAGAAAACCTCGTGCCATCTACACTGCCATGGGGATGTTCACTCAATACCACGCACCTTTCACCTGGAATGTTCTACGAACCGTATTCAGGATCAGAAGCCTCCGCATCACCACTCAGCTACTGTGGCCCACAGACTATGAGTATTTCTTCTAGTCGCGGATCAGCATTTGACTACGGAGCGAGTCACGACTTAACGAGCACGCAATCGCATCGATTCTGGCCGAGTACCCCTGATTCCGGCGCGGATATCCGAGTGACAGAAGACCCTGATAGTGATACTCAACATGCCTCATACTCGGGGAGCAGGCAGTCTGCCAGTCTATCCTTGTATGCGCCTATTGAACAATCCAGGATGGATAGATTTCCCCCAAACGTTGAAGGTCTCGATGGGAGGAAAACCGCTGCGCCCGAAAAGTTTGACCCAGATGTCGACTTTCGCTTGCCATCGGATCTTTCGGCGCTTCCAAATGAAGTAATTTCTAAATGGATCGAAGAGAATGCCGCATCGCCTAACACAGAGAAACGACAATTTTCAGCCGCAAGTGGTCTCGAATGTACCATATGCGGCGCCCAATTTACGCGCCGCTCCAATTGTCGGGAACATATGAAAAGACACGATCCCAATGGCAGAAAAGCCTACACATGTGAGGATTGCGGGAAGTCTCTGGGCCGCAAAACTGATCTCAAAAGGCATATAGACAGTGTATGGCTCTAGCGTACTACGGAGGGTACTTTCCGTCGCTGTTGCTAACGATTGAAATAGGTTCATCGAGCGGCTCGCAGATTTGCTTGTGAACAATGCGGCTACTGCTTCAGTCGGCAGGATACGCTTATAAGGTAGGTTATATTTTTTGCCTTGGGATTAAAAGAGTATATTACTCACATGAATTCATTCTGCAGACACGTGGCAGATGGGTGCCGACGCACGGGGCGGAGATCGAGCCACTGTAAAAAAAGAGGGGCCGATATCCCTCCTACTCATCTAGATGCCTATGCGGAGAACAATTAACGACCCGGATCTGGGGACGAGGCCAATACGGCAACAATAAGCAGAACAATCAGATGCCTGCTCTGTCTTCACTATGCTATCCCGACCAAAGGTTAGAATTGTACAACCGACTGGGACTGACAGCATGATCTGTGGTCTATGGAGTGGATTGTATTTGCTTGATTTTATCACCTTCTTCTACTTCTTTTTTTTATCACATTTTTTTTCTTGTCACCCACTCACAATGTCACACACACACACACACACTCTCTCTCTCTCTCTTTCTCTCTCTAAAGCTCTCTCTCCTTT